>CM059866.1:32662186-32767177 GCA_030490815.1 Acer saccharum
CAACTTTAAAGAATGGAATGTGCCACCACTTTTAAACCCTTGAAACCCTCTTCCAATATATCCGAAATCGTCTCCAAATTTGCAAAGGTTTGCAGATTGAGATCTATTGGTGTTTTCTACACTGAAAACACTAATCACCAACACCAAAATCCCAACAACAATAATGTTTCAATGAGTGAAGATGTCAGTGAGAGTACTAATGAGGGAACTGATTGTGGCGGCATCAAAATCCATCCTCAACCCGTTGAGGTTCCTGGGAGGAAGAGCAATGCATTTGGTGGTAGCGAGATTTCGAAGTTATTTGATGTAGTTTCTGCTCTGAAGTTAGCTTATGTTCAGCTACAGGAAGCACATATCCCGTATGATCCGCAAAAGATTATGGCTGCTAATGAACTTGTTGTGGCTGAGCTTGAAGCACTTTGCAAGGTCAAGCGTGCGGTTAAGGAGAAGCAATTAGCGAAAGTTAAACTCGATTCCTCCTGCTCTGATCTTCTACAAGCAGAGGTTGAAGTCAAGGAGACGATGTTGGAGAAACTGAAGTTGCAAGCAAAAGCTAAAGAATCTGAGATTGCCCATTTGCGAAAAGATCTTCAAGATTTGGATGTGGGGAATTCGATTCTGGTGGAGAAGATTAGACAAGCAAGTGTTAAAAGAAAGAATGCAAGGGAGTTGAATGTCAATATGTTTGAGGATAGCTTCAAGGCAGCCTTGAAGTCGATTCATGATTTTGCAAAGCCACTCATTAGTTTAATGAAAGCTTCGGGTTGGGATTTAGACCAGGCAGCAAATTCAATTGAGGGTTCGGTTGTTTATTCCAAGAGATGCCACAAGAAGTATGCATTTGAAGCCTATATCGCTCGAAGGATGTTTCATGAGATGTCACTTGAGTCTTGTAATGTGGATGATATTTTGAGGTTTGATGATCCAGTTGATGCTCTGATAGAAAACCCCGATTCAGATTTTGCCAATTTCTGCAAAAATAAGTATCTATTAGTTGTTCATCAGATGATGGAAGCTTCTTTCTTTGGGAATTTGGATCAGAGGATGTTTCTATTGAGTGGAAAGCATCCAAGGACACCGTTATACCAAGTATTTGTGAAGATGGCGAAGTGGATATGGATTTTACGTGGCATTGCATCCACAATTGATCCCAAAGCAAGGTTATTTTTCGTCGCCAAGGGATGTGAATTCTCAGATGTTTACATGGAACCTGTCGAGGAGGCCTGTGAAGATGCAGCTGGCTCTGGTGAAGGAAAAGCCACTCAGAAAGTCGAATTTATGGTAATGCCTGGGTTTAGAATCGGAGAAACATCGGTGAAATCTCGGGTTTATCTTTCACGAATGAAGTAGTCACATTCGCAACGGTACATGCTAGATGGAGGTGATCTAATCATCGGGTAACTTCATGAAAGCTAATCACTTTTTGTATTAATTTCTTAGCTTAAAGTTAATTCAGACCTGTTATTGTAGTTTCTAATGTTCTAGATGGTAGAATCTGGTAGGATTGAAATCCAGAAGCTAAGTAGTGGTACTGCTTTCCAGTTACTTCGTTTTGATATATCTATAACGTGGGGGACAAAATGTTGTTATATGGTTTCTGAACTGTAAATACAGATCTTAGTTAATGGGC
This sequence comes from Acer saccharum, assembly GCA_030490815.1. Taxonomy (NCBI): domain Eukaryota; kingdom Viridiplantae; phylum Streptophyta; class Magnoliopsida; order Sapindales; family Sapindaceae; genus Acer; species Acer saccharum. The sequence continues at coordinate 32,663,817 of CM059866.1, forward strand.
TGTCACTGGATTTTTCATCTGATTCTTATTTGCGTTTTCCGATTGGTGATGCGAATCATATTCACTTTTGTTCTGTTCATTCTGGGTTGTAGTCAGTCCTAGAAGCCTTATCGGAGAGAACCATTGACATGATTCAGAAATATGAAATATGTATATTCTAGGATTATATGGTGGAGCCATTAAATATGAAATCATTTCGACTTTTTTCCAAATTAATTTGTTTTTGCTAGTATGGTCAATCTTGAGTTTGATTGAAATTTTTACTAACTTACATTGGATATGTACTTGCGCTTGCAATTTTGTGTTTTATATTTGTAGGTTAGTTTTTTATGCTACAATGTTGAAATGCTAGAGAGTATGCGCTTAGTTGATGCAATCTCGAAAAAAAAAAAAAAGGAATTTATTTCAGTATTAGTACTCATATACAGTAATTCCTAGTTTAGTTCTTGAATATATGAAGGTCAGAGGATTTCTGGGTATCGAAAAAATTAGGAAGGTACTCGCATTGCAAAGCTGTAGATACATGTGAATGTGTTTGGACTTGTTTGTATGTGTTGTGAGAGTGAGCTCTCAAATGAAAGAAAAACTAGTTGTAAATGATCACTTAGGAGTGTTAATTTTGCTCTCTTCATCATCATCTTCAGGGGAAAACAAGTCCTTGCAGAGCTCTCCATAGAATCTACAGACTAAATCGATGAAAACGGGGGACTTAAGGTTCTTCCAACAATAGAGAAGCTCTTCTACATCCATCAAATCCTCAACTTTTCCTTCTTCAACAATCATCTCCACCAAATAGTTCTCAAAACTCCTGCAAGCATCTTCTACCTCCTCCTTCCTAGACGCATTGGGACCGTCTCTTTCACTAGACGTGCACGCTCTAACATAAGCTGGTGTGATAGGGGACGGAAAGAGCTGCTGCATACTCTCACGCCCTGCATCAGAAACACTCCTCAGCTCCACCACCCTGTCCATCTTCTTTGAAACCTTAAGACGTCGAAACCCCGAAAACAATGCGGAAACTCGGTTCTTCGGAAGAGATTTTCTGGGTTTGGCATTGGAGGAACGGGGTCGAATGGACCTTATAAAGAAAGGCTTCCTGAATTTGAGCTTGAATACTTTGAACAGTTTTCTGCATGGTTTGAAAAGCTTGGTTTTCAAGGAAACTAATGCTTTCATTTTCAATTCTAATGATTAGAACCACACAAAAAAGAGTGTTTTTGAAGGAATTCAACAGGATTTGTTAGGCAAGAATTGAATGCTAATGTTTGATGGAGGTTGGTGTAACAAAAGAGGGAGAGAGAGAGAGAGAGAGATGATGTGAAGAGGATGTTGAGTTAGGCTCTTTGTATAGTGTAGTTTGGTGGGTTGTTTGTTAGGGTCCATGATTTGGTCTCTCTTTAAGAGAGTGGCACACCATGAAATATGAAAATGAATCTTTGTTGGGAACAAGTCTTGGTTTGGAGAGTCAACTTATTTATTCAAATTTCCAATTCAAAGACACAAGGAAGTAAATATCGATAATATCTTCAATATCGGAATTTTTAGAGAGATTTCTTATATTTTCATAATTTTGGATCTCTATAATTTTGGAATTACTTCTTTGTTAATCTATAATTTTTTTGATTAATTTATGTTAAACAAGTGCAATTAAAATGATTTGAATGAATACAAGTTTATTTTATTTTTTTATTTTAAATATTGTAGGTCAAAGTTGCAAAATAAAAATAAATTTCTTCTATGAGATGGGAGTCATGGGACCACCTTCCAGTCTGCAAATTTTCTACGCATCAAATCAAAGACAAAAATAAAATAGAGTTAATGATGCACAAGTTTGGATGCACGTTGTGTCCCTTTACAAGTTCCAATATTTAATTTTTTTTTTTTTTTCTTTTGTTTTGAAACACTTTTTTTTTTCTTTTTAAAAATCAATTCTTAAAAGCTTGGTGATGCTTTTTATCATTTTTTTAAATGATTTTTTTAAAATTTTAAAATAAAATGATGTTTTCGAAAATTATTTTTAGCAAATTTAAACAGCTTAAAAAAATAAATGCAAACAGATTGGTATAGTATGTAAAGAGTGGTTTTCAAAAACTAAAAACAATTTTGATATATAAAAACAAAAATAAAAACAATTTAAATGCATTCGATATTGATTTTTACGATAGGTAGAATAGTTGTTTGAAAGGAAAAATCGTGGTTTGTTTTGAATACTATGTTGAAATAATGGAAAACAATCTCTTGTTGTTTTTCAACTTTTTAATTATAAATTTAAAACCATTATTTTCCATTTTTGAAAATAAGTTTTTGAAAACATATAAACTATCAACTTTATAGCTATTTTTTGTTTTCGAAAATAAAAAATAATTTTCAAAAACAGATCCAAACAAGATCTTATTATTATTATTATTATTATTTATTTTATACAAACAAGATCTTATCTGTTAAGATGATATTACATACACTTTCTTATAACTATTAATTTCGATTTATATGATTTGATATAGAATTGTCAGGTTATGATGATGCAAAGTGTGGGAAGACAACCCTCTATGCTCAAAGTTTGAATTTCGAAACGGTGTTTATACTGGTTGATCTCGTAAAGTATTGGTGGAATTTTGACTCGACTGAATTTAGATAAGTGTATGATTTTTTTTTTTTTTTTTTTCCTTCACTCTCATGAGCTGTTTAATATGAAAATAATTAAATAATTATTCTTTGTATAATTACCCATTTGGAAGAGAATTAATTGAATTTGAACTTATTTTGAAAACAATTCTTTCAATTTCACACATATTTTCCACCTTCTTTTTCTTGGAATAAGAAAATAGATTTGTTTTTTGTTTCGGATTGCGCTTGTAGTTAACTGGGCCTGTTCTTAAATAGGGTCATTTCAGTTGGATCATTGTAGAACTTTTAGTTTAAAATAAAGAGTCGCCCGCTATATTTGTACTCCTCAAATTTTATTTATACACCTGAAATTTTTATTATTTATAAAATATAATCATAAATTAAATTGAAAATAGAAATAAAAAAATAAAATAAAAATTCTAGAAAAGAGACCCAAATCTGGAAGAAGCCACATTTTATTATTATTATTTTTTAATATTTATGAATTATAAACTTTATTTTTTTTAATGAGGTGAATTAATTAAAAGGGTGTGTATAGAACAAATTCATATGAAATATGAATTTATATTTGAAATCTCATTTTTCTATTTACTAAAAAATATAATGAATTATGTATGTTTGTATGTGGGCTAATAGCAGGCTCATTTTTCTGATGAAAAGCCCACGCCATGTAATAAACATTGTAAAGTTTGGGCTGAGCCCATATATATTCTAATTGGGTCAAAATAACTTTTTTTTTGTTTTTTGTTGTTGTTGTTGTTGTTGTTGTATGTGTCTTTTATTGAAGCATTCTCCTCGCCGTCGTTCGAGGACCAGTTTTTATGTATTTCCTGTATGATCCTACTAATATTTTTAGATAATTAGTTTATTTATTTTAATTTTATTTGTATATTTTATTTTGTTGTTTTATCTCATTTTAATCAGTAGAATATTAAGTTAGTGTTTACTTTTCAATTAATTATGGTGTTAGTTAATTGCTAAATTTACGAGAGAGTGAACACTATATTTTGTATATAAAACTTCAATTCATTAATGAAATGAGGTGAAGAATTATTGTCTGCAACTTTTGTATTATATTTGGGAGGTCAATGGTTCGCCGAAACACCAATACTTGGAGGCTTAAGGTTTCCACGAATAAACCTATTTATCCAATCTTTTTTTTTTTCCTTCTATTTTACGTAACTTTCCATTACAAATATTTGGGTATGTAACATTGCCCCCTTTTTTTTTTCTTAGGATGCTTGAGACGTTTGTAATTTTTTATCCCAACTCTTTCTATTCTTCCTTCTTGATCTTGAAAGTTACACAGCCTCGTCTAAACTTTCATCCATTTTTTGTAAGTTTTTAAACATGACAAAAAAATTGAAAGAACAAAATCTCATAAAATTTAAGTCGAATAGAAATTCTTTTACATTTTTAATCATATCATATATTATACCAAATACATGATAACATTAAAATTAATCCAATCCTATCAATCTAGTCAAATCCTATTGTATCCCATAAAAATAATCATATCATATCTCACATACCAAACTGGGTCTTAATGTGCTTTTTGTTATTTTAAATTTGAAAAAAAAAACGACTCTCAAAAGGTTTATTGTATAGATGGGCCTTTCCCCCGAAATCCCCATTTCCCGAAATCCCCATCCCCAATTTCCCTAAAAAAAGCATCCCCAAATGGAGAAATGGGGGAGGATGGAGATGAATGTCATCCCTAAATTGAAATGGGCATGGGGGGAGGTTCCCCATCCCCATTTCCCCCCAAAATTCTTATATATATATATATATATATATATATATATATATATATATATAGGACTAATTGCACAAATTCCCCTGAGTTTAGGCATAATTGCATGCATATGGAACTTTACCTATAATTGCACAAACGTCCCCTGCCATTAGTTGACTTCCGTTAACTCAAACCGTTGACCACAATTTTAACCCACAATGACTAAAGTGCCCCTAGTTACCTATTTTATTATTTAAATTAATAATTAAAAAATAAACTTCAACAACCAATTAACCACATCCATTTAAAAATAAAATAAAATTAGAACTTCAACTTAGAAAGTTAAAAATCCACCATTGAAGTTCTAATTTTTTTAATTTTTTTTTTAAATGGATGTTGTTAACTGGTTGTGGAATTGATGGATTTGGGTTTTTATTTGTGGATTTGATTTTTGGTTGTTGTTTGGGATTGAGTTTTGGTTTTTGTTTGTTAAGTTTATTTTTGGATTGTATGTGGGGGTTGAGAAAATGAAATAGAAAAAAAAAATGATTGATTTTGTTTTTTTGTTTTTTTTTTTTGTTTTCTTTGTCTTTTTTGTTTCGTTTTTTAATTATTAATTTAAATAATAAAATAGGTAACTAGGGGCACGCACTTTAGTCATTGTGGGTTAAAATTGTGGTCAACGGTTAGAGTTAACGGAAGTTAACTAACGGTAGAGGATGTTCATGCAATTATAGGTAAAAGTTCCATATGCTTGCAATTATGCCTGAACTTAGTGGACGTTTGTGCAATTAGTCCATATATATATATATATATATATATGGGTAAAAGTTCTTTGTATTGGTATTGTTTTTGCATATTATTTAAATATGTAATTTTTAGTTAAACATGGTCAAACGGGAAAAACAGGGGAAAAAAAAACTCGAATTTAAAAAAAAAGAAAAAAGAGAAAAAACGGTGAAATGGGAAAAACGGGAAAATGAGGCGGGGGTGGCGGGGAGTGGTGTGGGTGGATGGGATTGTTCACATCTCTAGTTTTGTGTTAAAATTCTACAAACAAAAGAAATTTACATTTAAATTATTAATTTAATTAAACAATAAGATCAGAATAGAATTATAAAATCAAATAAATAGATAAGAATTTAGTATCCACATACATAGTAACTTTCAAGTGAGGGATCCCTTACTTTAATTTTGGTAAGGACATTGATAAAATCACATTGATTTTTATAAATTTTAATTTGAATTTTTTGAGGGTGATAGGTTTAATGAAATCTACCTATGAATCAAATTTAAGAATTTTTCAAGTATTAGAACTATTTTTTTGGATTTTCCTATATTTCACCCATTTATCATGATTTTATTAAATATGAAAGCATCGGAAAAATGGGAGAAATATAGGAAAATTCAAAAAATAGTTCTGATATTTTAAAAATTATCAAATTTTATTCATAGATAGATTTCAATGAACTTATCATCCATAAAAAAATTCAGATCAAAATTCAAAAAAATCCGTGTGATTTAATTAAGGTCTGAAATTAAAGTAAAGGAACCCTCACACACACACACACTCTAAACTTGCGTGGATAATTCACACTACATTTAGGTTTAATGAAATCTACCTATGAATCAAATTTAAGAATTTTTCAAGTACTAGAACTATTTTTTTTTTAATTTTCCTGTATTTCACCCATTTATCTCGATTTTGTTAAATATGAAAGAATCGGAAAAATGGGAGAAATATAGGAAAATTCAAAAAATAGTTCTAATATTTTAAAAATTATCAAATTTTATTCATAGATAGATTTCAATGAACTTATCATCCACAAAAAAATTCAGATCAAAATTCAAAAAAAACCCGTGTTATTTAATTAAGATCTGAAATTAAAGTAAGGGATCCCTCACACACACACACACACTAAATTTGCATGGATAACACACACACTCTAAACTTGCGTGGATAATTCACACTACATTAAGGTTTAATGAAATCTACCTATGAATCAAATTTAAAATTTTTTCAAGCACTAGAACTATTTTTTTGAATTTTCCTGTATTTCACCAATTTATCCCGATTTTGTTAAATATGAAAGCATCGGAAAAATGGAAGAAATATAGGAAAATTCAAAAAATAGTTCATTAAAATGCTTTCATTGAGGTCAGATTTTGGTTTCTAAATTGGGGTGGGCAGGTTGCTTATTTGTCAAATCGATGATTAGTTGGTGTTAGGTTCTTTGTTGGGTAAGTAGCTTAGTGGGAGCTATAAACATACTCTAAAGAGCAAATTGATTGACATGATCTTCTTTCATATAATTACAGTACCTTTGAATAAAATTACTCATAGTCATTAAAATATTTATAATAAAAATTAATTTAATCATAAATTAAATTGAAACTAGAAAAACAAAAATTCTAGAAAAGAGGCCCAAATATTTATGAATTATAAACTTTTTTTTTTTTTTTTTTTTAATGAGGTGAATTAATTAAAAGGGTGTGTATAGAACAAATTCATATGAAATATGAATTTATATTTGAAATCTCATTTTTTCTATTTACTAAAAAATATAATGAATTATGTATGTTTGTATGTGGGCTAATAGCAGGCTCATTTTTCTGATGAAAAGCCCACCCCATGTATTATAAAGTTTGGGCTGAGCCCATATATATTCTAATTGGGTCCAAATAACATTTTCTCCTCGCCGTCGTTTGAGGACCAGTTTTTAAGTATTTCCTGTTATGATCCTACTAATTTTTTTAGATAGTTAGGGGTCGTTTGTTTGTTTGTTTTTTTTTTTTGTCTCAAGACTGAATAGTCCTGAATTTTACTGAACACTGAATAGTGACTGAAACCTAAATCTGAACGACATTTTTTTTTTTTTTTTTTTTTTTTTTTCACGTCTGAATATACTGTCAACATGTTTGTTTTTTAATAATAAAATTGTCTGAAAAGAAGTAATTTTATATCTATACCCATACTAATTAAAATAAATAATTTAATATGCAACACTTTTTATAAGATTTTGCATGTTCTTCCACAAACAAAGTTTAATTTAACAAAACAAAAAATTCATCAAAAAATATAATTTTGCATGTTATTCTGCAAATAAAGTCCAAGTTCAATTTATTTATATATAAGAAAAAAGAAGTTCAAATTCTATTTTACATATTGTCCAAATATCCAGTATATAATTCTAGAAACCATTTTTTTTTATTGGTTTCCTGGATCATATGCAACCAAAAACCAATTTTATTTTATTTTATTATTATTTTTGTTTTGTTTTAAAGGTTCTTAGATACTTTTTTTTTTTTTTTTTTTTTAAATAGATCCCTAAATTATATACACTGGTACATATATATATATATATATATATATATATATATATATATATATATATATATATATATATATATATATAAACAATTATTCTATAACTTCTTCAAGCCACGAAATCTACTTAATATCGAATGCAACAACAAAAAGAATATTTGATAAATTATATAACTGCAACTATGACAATCATAACAAATTATCATTATAAATTATGTTTAAAGAGTTCTATAACTGCCATTACACATAGATAATAATAATAATAATAATAAAATTAAAGAGTTCTTATCAGGATTTGGTAGGAGAGAAATTCAATTGTTTAATCCTATAAAGATTTCAATATGAGAAGTGATTAGGTTTTTTTTTTTTTTTTTTTTTTCTAAAAGCCTTTTAAAATAAGAAATACGTTAAAAGAAAGAATTCTATACCATATCAAATTAAGATAAATTTAGAAATATATCTTTTTTTGGAGGATAGACTTGGAAATTTTTTTTTAATTATAATTCAATGATTTAAAATTAAGTTAAAAGTCAGGATTTCATACTTTTTAAAAAAAAAAAAAAAAAAAGTTGTTTTTTGATATTTTTAAGTTGTTTGACCACTTAAAAAAACAAACAAAACAACTTAATGAGTTCAATTCAGACCCATTAAGTCTTAAGTGGAAAAAACAAACGACCCCTTAGTTTATTTATTTTAATTTTATTTGTATATTTTATTTTGTTGTTTTATCTCTTTTTATTCAGTAGAATATTAAGTTAGTGGGTTTATTGCTCAATTAATTATGGGTGATGGGTTAGTTAATTGCTGAAGTTTATGAGAGAGTGAACACTATATTTTGTATATAAAACTTCAATTCATTAATGAAAAGTGGTGAAGAATTATTGTTTGCAACTTTTGTATTATATTTGGGAGGTTATTAGTACTTCGAAACACTAATACTTGGAGGCTTAAGGTTTCCTCGAATTATTATTATTATTATTTTTTCTATTTTACATAACTTTCCATTACACCCCCCGGATGCTTGAGACGTTTGTAATTTTTTATCTCAACTCTTTCTATTCTTCCTTCTTGATCATGAAAGTTACACAGCCTCGTCTAAACTTTCATCCTTTTTTTTTTGTAAGTTTTTAAACATGACAAAAAAATTGAAAGAATAAAATCTCAGAAAATTTAAGTCGAATAGAAATTCTTTTACATTTTTAATCATATCATATATTATACCAAACACATGATAACATTAAAATTAATCAAATCCTATCCAATCTAGTCAAATCCTATCGTATACCATAAAAATAATCATATCAGAGCATCTCTAATGCAAGCGTGGCTCGTGAAAAAAAAAAAGATGCCACGTAGGATAAATAGACGTTATGTTAATAATTGTGTCTCCAATGCAACCGTGCATTTTCAACCTCAAGCTGACGTGGCAAAAAAAATATATCAGACATTGTCAACATGACCGTTCACTTTTAGACGATCTGTTGCATAACTATTTTTTTTGGTTGACTTAGCAAACATTTAAAACTAACATTAATTTTTCATATATTTTTGGTAAGAAAATAAAATAAAAAATAAAAAAGGAAAAAAAGATGGACATGTCATTAAAAAAATTGTGTTTTAGATGGAAACATTGGGGACCAAATTTTGAATTGATTGTCTATCAAGTCTATTTTTATGCCACATAGGAAGCAAACTTCTTGACATTGTTGCCATGTGTTGAGACCGTTAGAAAATTTAAAAGAATTGTGGAACGGCGGTCCAGACCGCAGATTGATGGTAGCAGTTTGAGTGACGAGAGGCACAATTTGGGTTCCTGAATTATAAGGAAATTGATACTGTTTTGGAAAAGGACTTTAGGCTATTTCTTTTATTTTTATTTTAGTTATATTGTTTTATTTATGTTTTAGACTATTTTCCTATTTTAAACTAATCCTGTCATAGTCAGGATAGAAGATTAATTCTAGTATAAATAGAACTATTATTTTTAAGGTTGTCATCTTTTGGAATGTTTTATCAATAAAATTTACCCAGTTAGGGTTCATCTTGTTTCTTTTGAATTCGGCTTTTCTCAGTTAATTGCTTAGAATAGCTTGGGCTAGGGTTAGGTAAATTTCGTTATCTGATTCTAGAGGATCGATCGCTCAATTCTATGAGTGGTTTGATTCAAATCTATCTAACTTTAGGTACAAGTTAAGGCTTGTTGTTGGATCCTAATCAAGGTCCTCAACAATTTGGTGCTTTCATTGAGAGATTTGACATTGAGAGATTTCGGCGGCCTACAAGAAGAAAAAAAAAAAAAAGGCCATAGGATCTGGGGAGGATTCTATTATTTAAGGGAGTGGATCGAAGACTAACAAGCAGCGGTTTGAAGCCTTGGAGGAGAATTAAGATCGGATTTTCAAGTCCCTATCAGAACTGACGACATCCATAACGCATCTGACTAGGTCAAACAATGATGCAATTGAGAGACTTGAATGACAGTTGGCTAAAAACAAGGGAAAGGAAACGATAGGCAGACAGACTCAAGGGGATGGACGGAGATCACGTAGTTCCTGGTGTGAGGCAGAATTCTCGCTAGGTGAGGTAGACGAGCCCAAACCGATCGGAAATCGTGAAGGGTTTAAGCGAGGAGGACATGTGGAATGTGGGCCATTAATGGTGGAGCCCTGGTTGCATGACGAGGTTTCCGAGGGAGAGATGGACGATGGATATAAGAAAGATGCAAGATTGGACAGGAGACCTTGCGACCGAAGGTTGATTTATGGGCAGCGGAGGGAACCGTGAAGAGGTGCTGCAGAATATGAAGGTGATAGGCGAAGAGAAAGGCACCATAGTCGGGGCCCTAGAAAGCCGAAGGTCTATTTTCCGCATTTTAATGGTGGAGATCCACATGAGTGGTTGGACAAGGTGGAGCACTACTTTCAGGTATACGAAGTGGCAAGGGCCAATCAGGTTTCTACTGCATGCATCTACCTTGATAGAAAGGCTAATAGCTGGTGGAGATGGATCAAAGCTCAATATGAGCAAGATGGTAGACAAATGGGTTGGACGACTTTCGAGTAGGAATTTTTGACTCAATGGGGACCATCACTAGTTGTCAATCATCATGGGCAGTTGGCCAAGCTCAAACAGGAAGGAAGGGTTCCGGTATATATTGAGGAGTTTCGCTGATTACAGATTCTGGTCAGGGGATGGTCAGAGGAGTCATTATTGGGGACTTTTATTGAAAGGTTGAAGCCATGGTTAGCGAGGGAGTTAAAACTGAAGCGACCTCAAAGATTGACCGAAGCAATAAGGATGGTGAAGATTTTAGAGGATAGTTACTATAGTGATAAAAAGCCGTTTAAAGAGAGTTCTGGGAGTAATAATTTTAAATCGGAGTCTAATAAAGACTCTAGAAAGGGAAAGGGAGCTATTGAGGATGGTTCCAAGAAAGAAAGCAAAGAAGTAAAAAAACTGACAAAGGAAGAGGTTCAAAAAGGGCATGTGCTTCAAATGCGGGGATAAATGGAACAAAGACCATTGGTGCCGAACTGGGAAGGTATTTATGATCATTGACTCAAGTGATTCAGATAATGATGTTATCAGTAATGAGGAAGCCACTAGTGATAAGGGACAGTTGAGGGTGGCTGAATTGGGAAAAAATAATTGTGAAGCCGAGTTGTCTTTAAATGCCATGTCTGGGGTTTCGAAACCATCCACTATGAGGCTCATGGCATGGGTTAGTAAGTTCGAGGTTTCGATGTTGGTAGATTCTGGTTCCTCTCACATTTTCATCAACGCGAATATCGTAAGGAAGATTGGACTACGAGGGGCTGCCATAGAATCGTTTGATTTAAAGGTGGCTAATGGGGAAAAACTTAAGTGTGAGGAAGTGGTTCACGAGGTGAAGATGAACGTACAAGGAGTTAGGATTGCTGCTGATTTGTATGTGTTATCGTTAGTGGGAGTAGATGTGGTGTTAGGCAATGCTTGGTTGAAGAGTATCGGTAAGGTGGTTACAGATTTTGATGCCATGACAATGGAATTCAAATTGGGCGGAAGAAAAAGAACATGGGCTGCTTTGCCTCTTAAAGAAATTAAACAATGTGAAGCTCAGATGATAGAGAGGCTTTGCAAAGGGGGCACCCAATGCTTTACAGTAGTGAATGATGGAGACCGACAGGAGGGGAAAAGCGAGAAAAAGAATACAAATGAGTTGCAAGACAAATTACAGCGGCTGCCCGAGAAGGTATGTAAGGTAATGGCAAATCATCGACAAGTTCTGGAGGTGCCTACTAGCTTACCATCCCCCCCGTTATTGTGATCACCGTATTACTTTGAAAGATGAGGTGAAACCGGTCAATGTGCCTCCATATAGGTATGCCAATTTCTAGAAAGATGAGATTAAGAGACAAGTGAGGAGATGTTGAAGAATGGATTGATCAGGCAAACTTAAAGTCCGTTTTCGTCTCCGGTGTTATTGGTAAGGAAATAAGATGGGACTTGGAGGTTTTTTACCGACTATCGGGCTTTAAATGAGGCAACTATGAAGGACCGATTTCCAATTTCGACGATTGATGAGATGTTAGATGAATTACATGGGGCGTGTGTGTTCACCAAGCTAGATTTGCGAGCTGGGTTGCACCAAATTCGGATGAAGGAGGAGGATGTGCACAAAACAGCCTTTCAGACTTATTCGGGGTTATATGAGTATCAGGTGATGCCATTTGGGTTGTGCAACGCACGTTCTACATTCCAGGCAGCCATGAATTCTATTTTTCAGGCCTTACCTAAGGAAGTTTGTGCTAATGTTCTTTGATGATATATTGATTTATTCAAAATCAATAGAGGAGCATCTAGAGCAATTGGAGTTGGTATTGGGGATACTAGAGCAGCATCTTTTTTATATTAAAATGTCAAAATGTGATTTTGTTTTGGAGGAACTGCAGTATCTTGGGCACATAATTTTAGGTGCGGGAGTGAATGTTGACCCAAGAAAGATTGAGGCTATGGTGGACTGGCCATTGCCAAAAGATGTGTTGACTTTGAGAGGGTTTCTGGGGTCAACAGGTTACTACCGGAGGTTTGTGAAGAATTATGGGTTGATTGCAAAACCCTTGACTGCTATGTTGAAGAAAGACAGTTTTGAGTAGACGGAAGAAGCAAAGAAAGCTTTCGAAGATTTGAAGAGGGCCATGACACAAACCCCTGTGCTGGCTTTGCTCGATTTTGAAAAGCCATTTGAAGTCTATACTGATGCGGGTAGAGAAGGGATTGGGGCAGTCTTGGTACAAGAGAAGAGGCCTATGACGTTTGTTTCTAAGGCTTTAGAGCCAATGAAGAAGGCTTGGAGTACTTATGCTAGGGAGATGTTAACAGTGGTGCACACGGTAAAGGTGTGGAGACCTTATTTATTGGGCAGGAAATTCACCATTATCACCAATCAACAAGCTTTGAGGCACTTGTTAGAGCAGAAAATTGTGACCCCGGAGCAGCGGAAGTTTTTAGTTAAGCTTTTTGAGTTTGAGTACGATATTGTCTACTAACCTGGTAGGGAAAACAAAGTAGCTGATGCCTTATCCAGAAAAGAGGGCAGTTCAATATTGTGGTCTGTGTATGCAGACGATGAGGCAGGATTATTGGCACTTAGTGGGGCCGAATGGCGTGTTTGGGATCGAATTAAGGAGGCATGGAGATTCGTAAGAAGTTGGAGGACCACGAGGGTGGTGTAGAGAGATTTCGCTATAAAAATGGGCTATTGTACTACAAAAACTATGTATATGTACCGGGGCTACCAGGGTTGAGAGAGGAGATTTTAGCTTATTTCCACAATAGCAAAGAAGGAGGTCATTCGGGGTGGTTGCGCACTTATGTAAGGATCAAACACTTTTTCTATTGGGAGGGCCTTAAAAATGAAGTGAAAAAATTGGTGGCTGAGTGTGATATTTGTCAGAAGGTGAAGTATGACCAGAGGTGCCCTATGGGGTTGTTGCAACCATTATCGATACCGAAGAAAATTTGGGAGGACTTGACCATGGACTTTGTAGAGGGGCTGCCTAGTAGTGGTGGTTACTAGTCAATTCTGGTCGTGGTGGATAGGTTGAGCAAGGGTGCCCATTTTATTCTGCTCAGACATCTTTTCACCGCTAGTAGTGTGGCTAAGGCGTTTGTGGATAATGTGGTGAAATTGCATGGGATTCCGAGGAGTATCGTGACTGATCGAGGGAAATTATTTATGAGTTCTTTTTGGCAGGAATTATTTACTTTGTAGGGCAGTAAGTTGAAGGCAAGTTCCTCCTACCATCCGTAGACTGACGGACAGACAGAGGTGGTTATTCGGACTCTTGAGCAATACCTAAGGTGCTATTGTCATGAGGAACAAAAGAGATGGAAATAGTACATTTCATGGGCTGAGTACTGGTACAACACGTCACATCATGCTTCAATTAACATGAGTCCATTTGAAGTAATGTATGGGCAACCGCTACCGATACTAAGCACTTATGAGAAAGGGACGGCTCGAAACGAAGAAGTCGAGAGAGAGTTGATGGCTAGAGACAAGGTTGTAGCTAAGGTGAAGAAGGAGCTTAAGAAGGCTCAGGGGAGAATGAAGAAGTATTATGACCAAGGCAGAAGAGACGTATCCTTTGAACCCGGAGATTTCGTGTATCTCAAACTTCAACTGTACCGACAGAAATCTCTAAAGAAAAAGTTCAATGTGAAATTGTCGCAATGGTATTATGGGCCTTTTAAGGTGTTAGAGCGGATAGGTGAGGTGGCATATAAGTTGGAGTTGCCGTTTACTTCTAGATTGCATCCAGTGTTCCATGTTACCGTGTTGAAAAAGAGAGTGGGAAACCCGAGTCTCATTTCAAGTGATTTACCGACGTTTGATACAGAGGGTAACTTACTGATACGACCTATAACAGCTCTCCGATATCGCAATTGGAAGAAGGGACATGGTATGACAAAGGTGTGGCAGGTTCTGGTTCAATGGTAAGGGGTCCTTACAGAAGAGGCTACTTGGGAAGATTATGACGAGATGGTAGAACGTTTTCTAGATATTTCCCTTGAGGACAAAGGCATTCTTGAAGAGCGGGGGAATGTTGAGACCGTTAGAAAATCTAAAAGAATTGTGGAATGGCGGTTAGGAACAGCGGTCAGGAACGGCGGTCCAGATCGCAGATTAATGATAGCAGTTTAAGTGACGAGAGGCACAATTTGGGTTCCTGAATTATAAGGAAATTGATACTGTTTTGGAAAAGGACTTTAGGCTATTTCTTTTATTTTTATTTTAGTTATATTGTTTTATTTATGTTTTAGATTATTTTCCTATTTTAGACTAATTCTGTCATAGTCACTCTATTGCCTCAAAAGGTCTATTAACGTCTATTTGAGTTTTTTTAGAGTTGTTTGATTGGACTTTTAAGATTGTCTATTTTAAATTAAGTAGAAGCTAGTAGAGTTTAAACCTCTACTAGGCAAAAGCTCATGGGTAGGTGCTTCTCAAAATAGACCTCTTTTTAAAAAAAGTCTACCAACCAAACAGTTATAATTTTTTTTTTTCAAAAACTCTATTTCTAATAGATCTACTACAAATAGATCTTTCACTGGTAGAGATTTTTCAAAAGCCCAACCAAACAAGCTTATCAAAAAGCCCGTTGAACTAATTTTTTATTCCCCTTCCTCCCCTTTTGAGATTTTTCACATCTATAGATTTATATGAGTAGTATACATATTTACTACTAAAAAATTAATTACAAAAAAATTAAATATTTCTCTACGTATATAAATTTACTAAAAAATCAAAAAACATTATCAATATATATTTTTAAAGTATTACACTATTACATAAATTCGGGGTTTTGAAGTTTTACTATCAGACCAACCTTATCTCGTCCAAAATATTATCAATACACAACAAATAAAAGCTAATAGAAAAGTACTTATATTAGAATTCCTTCTTCTCCAAACTTTAATTAGAATAAGAGAAATAACTACACTTCTTTTATTTCAGTTGAACATATAGCAAGTGAATAATATGGCATAGAGTAGAATAGTGTATACGTAGCATTGTAACCAAAAAAAAATCATTAAATTTAAATTTAAAGTTTTGGGGAATTTTTTTTTATGGAGAGCTATTAACAAAATAATATATACATGCATGAAAGTCTTATTCAATGAGATAAGAGTACTACATCTACATGTCTACATGCCGGGCGGAGCCAGGAAATTTCTTTTTGGGCTCAAAGTGAAATTTTATAAAATTTAATATTAAATATATAATTCTTTAAAATATATATATATATATATATATATATATATACGGAAATTATCCTATCAGTGCATCCTGATAGAATTATATAAGGATATTGAATGTGAGCCACTTGTTTTACATACTTTGACTTGGTATGTATGCACTTGTCAAATCACTGTTATAAATGAGTGGCTCACATTCAATATCCTGATAAAGTTATATCAGTGCATCCTGATAGGATCGGGACCGGATATATATATATATATTTTTTGTTTTGGTGGGCCATCATGGTACTACTCCTATCTCATATAATAAGACTACGTACCTATATAAAAAACATTAATTAGTTTTATTTAATTGTTTGTTTTTATTTGATTGGTTATCAGGTCTTCTCTAACGAGAGATTGAATTTAAGCCCAAGAGACATCAAAATGATTTTGCAAAAGTTCCCAGAACATCAGATTTCCAAGCTTAAAAGTCTTGATGTCTTCGATGATTAATCAGCTGTTTTCCCATTTGAAATGATTCAGCGGTTTCATTTTCTAGAGGAGCTTAAATTAATAGATTGTTCATACCAAGAGATATTTTTATGTGAAGAGGTTGAGAAACAAGAGGATACGTACAGTTGCACAATTAAAGAGTTTAGATCTCTATAAACTGAACTGTCTTGAGCACATGTGGAAACAAGACTCCAAACTGGACCTAATTCTTCATAATCTTGAAAATCTAAATGTAGGTGAGTGCAACAGCTTTGATTACTCTAATGCCAGTTTCAGCATCTTTCCAAAATCTAAAAAGTCTGAAAGTATGGAATTGCAATGGATTAATAAGCTTACTATCATCCTCAACTGCCAAAAGTCTGGTGCGACTTGAAGACATGGCCATAGTATACTGCAATACGATGACAGAAATTGTAGCTACTGAAGATGTAGAAGAAGACAGGATCACCATTTTCAGCAAACTTATGAGTTTGAGACTGGATGATTTATCAAGTCTCGCAAGCTTCTGCTCTGGGAATCACACTCTCAATTTCCCATCTTTAGAAAGTTTATATGTGAGAAAATGTCCCAAGATGAAATTCTTTTCTTCAGGAGTCTCGAGCACACCACTGTTACAACGAATACGGTATGACTTCAACAAGTCTATTTGGAAGGGAGACCTTAGTACCACCATACAATGGATACATGAAGAATTGGCATGTGTTGGTTGATATTTTCTATAACTGAAAAAGCTTCTAGTTATGATTTTTTATCTATTTTTTATTTTTTTATAATTGTTTACATAGAACAAAATCAATTAAAACGTGTTGATACCGGTTTGAAAACGAAAAGAAAAATAGGATAAATGGAATTCATGAAAGGTATTACAAATTCTAGCACGCAAAAACTGTGGTATTTCAAATTAACATTCCTATTTAATTTCTGCTTTCACATTCAATTTATTGTGCTCTGTTACAGAAAATTGTAGTAATACAAATTAACATTTTTATACAATTTCAGCTTTCACATACAATATATTGTGCTTTATTACAGAATCCCGAGAATTCTACGAAAGGTTGTGTCAATCACATAGAGTAGAGATCGATCCTTCAGCATTTATAGTTTGTGAGACATTGCACATGAGGTATTTACTTTCTTTCTTTTTTTAATTTTTCTTTGTTCTTGGTGATGAATGTTTGTAAATTGGGCTCAATTAATGCCTTTCCCTTAATTGCAGATTGGAAATAAGTATGGAGATGTTGGTTCCTTCTCAAAATGCAGTTCTACTGGTATTTATTTTTTTGTTTGATTTGTAATTATTGAAATCCCTCAAATTTTGTTTTTTCTTTGGGGTCTCTGATTCTTTTTGCTTTTGAATGATTGCTCTAGTTTAGGGGTTTGTTTTTTTAATGAGAAAATGTGGATAATTCTGATTGTTGTATTATGATGCTAAATGTGTTGCAATAGATATGTTGGCTATATATGGCTACATTTCAGTTTTGTTCTGTACACTTTATTCTCGTATTGAAAGTTGAAAGTTGTGAGTAATTTTGGGGTTTATACACTTCATTCTTGTGAGGTTTGGGTTATTATTAAGTTGACTGGGATAAGGGTATGGTAGTTTTGTAGTTCATAAAGTTTAGTCAATTTATCTCTTTGAACACGAAAATGATTATGTTCCTGTTTGGGAGATGGGTGTTTCATATGTGGCCCGGCTTATAGTTTTTATATTGGTAGAAATCAATGTAACTTGTAATATCTCAAGGCCAATGAATTTGTTGGTTTGACGTATCTATTATGTGATACTTTTCTGATATGTTAGATTGATTGAAGATAGAAAAAGTAACTAGAAAATGTCAATACTATGTTATTTCTAGGTGCTTCACCTATGATCTTGGTAGTTATTCTGGTGTACATTTTGATATTTTGCAAATTGTGGAACATTGTTAGGTTTTTTTCATTGATTTCTTGTTTTATGTTTTTCTTCTCAAAAGGTCATGAAGACTGCGTTGAAGTGTTTGTACTGTGTGCAGGTTTTCTATTTTGGATTATGGGATACTATAAAGTTGGGGATAAAGTTGTGGCTGCTTTGCCGATGTTTGCACTAATACTTCTGTATGTACTAAAAGTTCTCAGTCTTGTACGTTTTCCGGCAGATGTCAACATTGTTGTTCCGTTAATGTGTTTAGTTGATAAAAGGCCATTTTTGGTTATGCGTGACTTGTTTGTTAAGCATGCATATAACCAAACCTGCATACATGCATGGATAACATCTAATTCTTCCATTCATCTTTTTGACTACATATTCTGTTTCTTGCTGATCAAATTAGAATATCATATTTTTTATTCAACTTTTGAACTTCAGTTCTGAAATTTATGATTCTTTTAGTTGATTTGGTTTTCCAGCGCCTCTCCTCCTTCTCAGATATGTTTTTGGAGCTTCATTTGTTGCCCTGTTTTGCGCAAAGCTTGTCCGAAAAGTAGAGCAAGTAATACCTGAATATGATCCTTGGAATCGTGCTATCATTGTAGATGTGGTGATTTTTTATTTACCTCTGTTGGCTTCCTGTTTCTGTTGCTTGCTTTCGGCATTCAATTTTGTCTATTGTCCAAATTAACTTTCTGATAATGAATTTCGCGTAAAGAAACTGGAGTAGGAGTACAAGTTAAAACAAGTAGCATAAAGAGTGATCTAATGAATCTTAGTTTTGCATCATGTTTAAATTACTTTATGACAGCAGAAAAACTATGTTTTGCTTCACTATCAACATAGGAGGGTTTTAGTTATTATAGTTTAAGGTATGCTACTCATGCCTTTTCAGATGGCCTTGAGTATTTTGACTGGTTTTGATCAGAATTTACTGGAAGCTGAGATTCACAAGCTGCTTATGATGCCGTGTAGTTGTTTCATGTTCTTCTTTTGAGTGGTAATGTGTGTTTAGGCACAGACATCTGACGTGCACACTGTTTTATTAGTTCTTGCAACTAAATTGCTATTTGTTACAGCAGATGATGCTCCATAAGAAACCTTTCTACTTACAAAGGAATTTTCTTTTATTTCCTTCAATTCTTCTTCTATGCACAAGGTGCTGATCCTTTTGAAAGTATTGCTGCTGAAATAATCAGTGCTATGATACTTGGTGGAACAGTGGCTCAACCTTGTAGAATTGAAAGTTAACAACGAATTTTAAAGCGGTTCCATATTCTTTGGTTGTTCATATATGGTATAATGTTTATTAGTAGTTAAGCAGTAAACTATGGTATTTAGATCTGCGTATAACAAAATTAGTAGTTAATGATTCTATGTATGACATGTCTGGTAAGCTGCATAATATGAAGCATTGATCTACTCTTAAATTGGTTAATGATTCTATACAAATAGTCATTTGTGTTCTTAGTTAACTCACATTTTCGTTAATTTTTCATGCATATGAATCTGGCTTCATCTTGTTTCCTCTTTTTGCTCATACTTTTGATCTGGCTATATCGCCCATTGGAATGCTAGTATGAAGGCGCCTATTGAGGATCAGTCACTATAGTACTTGTTGTCCCATTGGAATACTTTTGTTGTGGCAATATATCTTCTGCAATCGGAATATTTTCATGCTTTTGTCTGATATTATATGCTGCAAAGTTACAATAATGTAATGTGGATATGCCAAAGTTACAATAATATAATAATTTCATTTTTGAGCATTTTGTAGATCATGGATGACATTTCATGCAATCCAACCGTAAAAAGTACTTTCACGGACATAGATGTACTGAACCAGATGACTCAATTCAAGTCTCAAGTACTTTTTAGATTGTATCAACCCGACTTTGACAAATCTCAAATCTAAGCCCAAACCAGATGACTCAATTCAAGTCCAAGCCCAAAAGTAGCGAGCATAAAAGCTGACCAAGCCCAAACCAACTGTTAATATATATATACCCTATAAAATAATATTGTTGGGATCAGGGAAAATTATTATTTTAGAGGGGTTATTTATTTATCGATAAATGATTAATTTATTAATTTATTAAGTTATCGATAAATGAATATTTATTAATTTAAAAAGAGTTCTGTAATTGATCGTGTCAAAAATGACACGGTCACATTAATATTTTGTTTTGTTTTAACATAATTACATGCAATCATAAGCAAACAGTAGTCTATATACAATAGAATGCTCTTATTATTATTATTATTATTATTATTATTTTGTCAATATACATGTATGACTTATAAATAACAATAATAATAATAAACAATTGATGAGGTCAAACTATAAAATTTGAAGGATGTTAAGCACCTTTTGCATTATCCTAGTGAAAATGACCTACCGATTAAGAGATTATTTAAGGGATAATGAATATGTCTACCGATGATGAGCACCTTTGGAACTAGTCTATGTTTTTCTTAGGTGTGTATTTATTTTTTGTGTCTCCAGGTCCAGAGCTTTTGCTGGTTTATTTTATATTTAATCAGTTGTGAGTAGGGATGGCAATCAAACCTAAACCCCACGAACCCGTTAAATTTTAAAAATAATATAATATTAATTAAATAAAATATTAAAAATTTAAACTTTAAATGAAACTTAAAAATATAATGGAGAATAAATCAATCCATTTCTAGTTTATTTTAACTGATTCGATTATCTTTCATTGTAATTTTCTCTTTTATTTTTAAGTTTCTATCAATCTTTAATACTTTAATATTTTTTAATTAAATAATATATATTAATTTTTTTTTTTATTTCATGGGTTCGTGGGGCGGGTTTGAGTGCCCTTAAAATCCAGTGAAACTCGAACCCGAACCTATTTAATTTCACAGGTTCATGGGCGGGTTTGGATGGCAAAATGTTTCGCGGGTACGGATGTGGGTTTGGCGAAACCCGCCCGAACCCAACCCATTGCCATCCCAAGTTGTGAGTGTGCCTGTAATCTTCAGTGTTTTCCACCATAAGCTTTCTTCTTCGATACAAGTTATTTCAATCTATTCTTTGTTCAGTTTGTTTTTCTTCGTGGGTGGTTGTTGATTTTGGGCTAGTATCATTACTAGTAGTCAGGGCAAACCCTGAGGCTGGACTAGAGGGGCGGCCACCCTGGGCCCATCATTTAGAGGTATCCTTAATTACATATAATGAGTTATATGTATATGTGCACAAGTATTGTTTTAATTAAATTGGCCCAATATATATTTTTGCTGCAGACTAATTAAAATGGGCCCAAGTATTGTTTTAAAAGAAGCCCAACAATATTAAATAAAAAAAAGGGCCCACACTTTCACTAATGCCCAATATCCAATTTCCTTTACTTTTTCTTTGGACCCTTTTTCTAGGGTTTCATTCATCAATCATCTGTTATCGTTATATTTTATTTTTCTCCACCAAACAGTCCAAAAGCAGTTGCCGCATCTGATATCTCTTTCACTAATATTTTGGAACTTTGCAAATACTTATGAGTGATCTATTTGTTGTAATTTACTTTACAAATGCTTACAGTTAGTCTATATGTTGTAATTTTGTTAGCTATTAACAACAATTTCGATGTATGACATTGATATTAATAAATAATTCAGAATTTCTAGTCACATTTTACTCGACTTATATGAGAAATTTATTTGTTTATATAATAAATGTATTTATCATATGATATTATTTTATCTTTAATGAAAATATCATTTTCAGACTAAATATATGAAAACATGTTATATATATATATATATATATATATATATGGTTGTTCTCTAGTAAGGACATTTTGAAATTATAAAGGACAATCACCCATAATCACACATTCACATTGGGTGTTGGTATTTGTTAATGTGTAAAAATATATCAATTCCTTGCATATGGGCCATTGGATTTAAAAGATGCTTTGACAAATGCATGCAGCTAAGTTAAAATATTTAAATCCAATAACCCACATGCAACGAACTGATATATTTAATATCAGTTCGAACTGACAATAGAAAAATTATATATATATATATATATATTAGAAAAAAAAAACTATGAAAATGAATAAGGGACCCATTTTAGAGATTCACTTCAGGCCTTTAAAAAGTCAGGGTTGGTCTGCTAGGTGTGTTTATCTATTTTTATATATAGTAATATTTATGAAATTTCTCCTATACTTGAAATCATTATGTTATATATTTAGATGTACCTAGGAAAATACTAAAGAAATGAAGAGTAAAAATATTCGATCGGGAGACAAATCTAGGAAAGCAAAACATAGTTAACAATTAAGTAAAACGAAATTGAGATTATGCTAGTACATGATCTTTGCTGGAAACAGAGATGGTCTCGGTCTCTTGATAAACAATAGATAGCTGAGATGGTCCTCTTATTTTATTGCAAGTACAACATCATAATTTTATGGATAAATTCGGAAATTATGTTCCTATTAATTTATTGCAAATAGTTGTAAAGCAACTTGTGGAAGAGTTGCATGTGACATGCCTCTAACCTTACAATCAATGATAAACTACCATCATCTGTTGGACTTGGTAACACATAAACCGTACCTTCGTAGAGAACACTAGCTGGACCCATAAACACAGGCCGACCCCACCCGAAATCGGCATCATGTACAGGCAGCCGCACCCAACTGTTGATATTGAGGTTTGGACTCCGAAATGCGTTTGGTCTTCGAATGAGAGGTGTTAGATCAGTCTGCATTTGAAGGTAGTCTAAAGCTGACCTTAGGTACTCATTATCCATCTGCTTCAATGCTTTCTGGATTCTCACCGCTGTGTTCGATAGTGGCTCTGATTTGAGATCACTAGAAAGTGCCACCGATGTTGATGAGAAGAGTACATTGCCGAAGTATCCATCTGGGAGTGGAGGATCCAATCTAGACCGTCCGTCCACAGGTATGTACAACCTTGTTGCTAAATCTTCTGCAAGGCCTCGTGCTTTGCATGTGCATTGCCATATATGAGCAGCTAGGAGCTCAAAGGTGCTGAATTTTCTGTCTTCTACTGATGATTTTCTTTTAAGGGTTTTGAGCTGTTCAAGTGTGATATTAAACATAACCGTTGAGTGATTTTCATCAGCTATATCTGATATTTGTTGTGATGAGATGATATCATATTCATTATGGTGAACTAATGCAGGAGTCGGCGGGATCCGAACCCGGAGTAGTAGCTTCCGATCATGTAACGGTGTGATGGTAGTTGATGATATTCCACAAGCGATGTCTGCCCATGTTTTGATGAAACGGAGAGAAGAGGCACCATCTGCCAAACTATGATGCATGCCCACTCCAAGTGTAACTCCCCCACACTTGAAGTATGTTACCTTAATAACATAATCAAATTAATATCAATGTCTGATTACTATGCAACTAAAACTATGTCAAAAATCAAAAGTATAACGGGCACGAAATGAGGTTGACTTAATGGTAAGCTTCTCACACCTATATCCAAGATTAATTCTTGAACCTTATTTTACTTTTATTTTTAAAAATTAATTATATATATATATATATATACAGAAATTCTATTATCAGTTCGAATTGATAAAAGTTATATCAGTTCCTTACATGTGGGCCACTGGATTTAAATACTCTGATTTGGCTGTATGCACTTGTCAATTAAAGTATTTAAATCCAGTGGCCCACATGCAAGGAACTGATATAACTTTTGTCAGTTCGAACTAATAATAGAAAGACTAATATATATATATATATAAAGACCTCCTTCCATGGAGGCCTGTGAATTAAAAAAAAAAAAATTCTGAATTGTTTTTAGCGTGCTTATTAAAGGAAGAAGAAGAAGTTAGCATGTTTAATCTCAATAAAAAAAAATAATTATTAAAAAAAAAAAACCCTAGCCTGTATAATAATAATAATAATAATAAAAGTTTAGCTTTTTTAATAATAATAATAAAAAAAACTATATTGTGTTTAATCTATGTAAGGAGTTTCCAAAAAACAACTCTAACGTATTTTAATGTGTTTAATCCCAACAAAAAAAAAAAGCACAATAAGAATAAAAAAAAACAGCATATTTAATTCAAAAACATTCCAACAAACCTTAAGAAAAAAAAGTTGGCATGTTTAATCCAAGATTAAACATGCTAGTTTACTTTTTTTTTTTTTTTTTTCTTTTCTTCTCTTCTTCCAATGGAGGTCCGCGAACTCCTAACAATCAATTTTTTTTGAGGTCACAAACCCTCCACTCCATTGTTTGAGATCTGTGATCTCCATTGGAGGTCTGTGCATAGACCTCCAATATATATATATATATATATATATATATATATATATTAAAAAAGGTATTCTTTTAAAGGTATTTTTGTTTAAAAATTCATTAAAGGTATTTCTGTCAATTTATCTTTCATAGACACACAATATAGTTATATTTATAGCATACTAATATATATCATCATAATTTTACCATGTAAGCAACATAACTTCAATCATAATAATACATATGGCAAAATTGTGTGCCTAAGGCTACAATAAAAAAATTACATTTTTGTCCAAAAAGTAAATTGTTTGATAATAATAAATTAATAATCAAACTATTGGAGATAGACAAATTTAGAAACAACCCTAATTACATGTTTTTTTTTTAAAAAAAAAATCCTAATTATATAGTTATTTATGGAATTGACCCTATAATAATAATAATAATAATAATAATAATAATAATAATAATAATAATAATGTATATAGTTATGATTAATATTGTACCTGTAACACAAGCAGTGGATAAGAAGATATGTGGCTGGAATAGTCAATTTCCGGAACAAGCTGCCGAAACTCCAAGCAAGGAGTGAAGCCATTGAAGTCATCTACAGCAGACTCGGTCTCAGCCTCTACGAATAACACTCCTTCTGCATTGCATTGGATCTCAAGTCTACCATTTTCATCGCATCCCAACCTTCCGGCCACCGGATAGAATGGTACTAGAGCTTTGCTTAGAGTTTCCTTTAGCAACTGAGCATTGAAGAAGTTGGAAGACCCATTTGGCTTGTAAAAGTAGATGGTAGGCAAGTGAATACGTGCCACTAACAGGTCCAAGTTAGAGAGCCATAACTTGCGTTTCGGTGTGTCTTGTGCTGGGTATATTATACTTGACTCCTTTATGTTAATCTTCATCGTTTTAAACACCTGGTTATGTAATTAAACACATTATTTATTAGCGATTATGCGCTGAAATTAAATAATTGTGCTTTGACCAACTCAAACCAGAAAGTCAAATGCAATCGAAGTGAATATTTTATTTACGATACAATTTCATTCTCAATATTACCTTGTGGACTTCAGAGAAAGAAGCTAGCAAAGAAGTGGGTGCGGACTGCAGAGCCGTCAATGAAAAAAATGTTTCCTCAGTAACAAATGATCAATGAAGAAACATTTCCTAGTAGTGTAGAGAATTCTGTGGTATTGTGCAAAGTGTTGTGAAAAGAGATGGTGTATTTATAATTGAGTAATGCTTTGATGATATGCAATGAGAGTATAATTATTTGCCAACACACTTTTTAAATTTGTGGACCTGTAATGTTTTTAATTTTTTATGAATATGGGACCAGGATCATCTGCTATCCTTTTCTCTGCTGAGTTTGTGTTAAGGTCTGGTCACATCTGGTTTCAATAAAAATGGGTGGTCCAGATTTAACTACGTCTTATTTCCATTTAAAACAAATTATTTGACGTGTTTCACACTCTCTCTCAAGTCTCACCTTCCAAAAGCTCCTAGTCTAAACGCAATGTTCTTGGTTTTCTCAAATTAATTTTATTTCTAGAAAATCTCAATATGCTATGTATATTTCTAGGCTTTCAAAGTGTCAAATAATCAAGAGAAAAAATTAATAGCGCTATTTGGAGGGGTTTTTATAAGAATAACACCACTTTAGTAATCTAAGTTTAAAAGGCACCAATCTTGGTGACCAGACAAAAATACCCCCATTTTATCTGTTTGTGTGTTTTGAAACATGAGAGAAAAAACTTGTGGGAGAGAGAACAGTTGGGAGAGAAGTTATCGGCGCAAGAAATCCGGCCAAAAAAGTGACGGCGAATCACCGGTGGTGGTGCTACAGTACCCCTATCGACTCCAAGCGTGTATCGACAGTGGTGAGTTGAACTTTCTCTCTCACGCGTTTTGTTGTTGTTAATTGATTTGCGTTTGATGTTTGGTGTTTGGTTAGACATATAGATTAGGTTTGATTAGATTTATTGTTCATTAGGTTTGTTTGATTAGGTTAGGTTAGGGTTTAAAGTTCTGTAAAAAATTTGTTGAAGACGATGAATACAACATTCTCCGAGCCTTTTAAACCTTCATATGAGCCTTTTAAGTAATGTGATTAGGGTTTCTGTAATTTTTCATCTCCGAGCCTTTTTCGAGCTTTTTTCGAGCCTTTTAAATAATGTGATTAGGGTTTCTGGAATTTTTCATCTCCGAGCCTTTTAACCCTTCGGCCGAGCCTTTTCCGAGCCTTTTAAACCTTCATCCGAGCCTTTTAAGTAATGTGATTAGGGTTTCTGTAATTTTTCATTTTCGAGCCTTTTAAACCATCGTCCGAGCCTTTTAAACCTTCATCCAAGCCTTTTAAGGAATATGATGTAGGTTTTTGTAATTTGAATCTCCGAGTCTTTTAAACCTTCATCCGAGCTTTTTACATAATATTCCGAGCCTTTTTATAAAGTCTCCGAGCCTTTTTATTAAGTGTACCCGAGCCTTTTCATTAAGTCTCCGAGACTTTTAAACCTCACTCCAAGCCTTTTTAGTAAGCAATCCGAGCCTTTTCAATAAGTCTCCGTGACTTTTATTTTTCAGTGTCCGAGCCTTTTCATGAAGTTATATATATTAATTTTTTTTATTTTTTTTTTATGTGAATATGTAGATGAGGAATCCATTGAAAGATTTTCTGAAAACTCCAGTGGAAGAAAGGTACCCGGGGAAAATAACTCGGCATGACCATTTCGGTCACCTTAGAGATATCAAAAATGCACTTAACAGTATACCTCAACATCTTGTGGTCGAAGAACGATGTCGGTACACTGAGTCGTGTTTTGGACATTTCCTTCGGATGCAGCGCAACATGAAGTTTTCAGCTGGCATTGTCCATCGATTGCTTATTCGTGAGTTGCATCACGACGATCCGGAAGATGAGATGAGATTTCTTTTAGGAAAGCATTCAGTCTGGTTCTCGAAGGTTGAGTTCTATTTGATCACCGGATTGAAGTTTAGAGAACTTCCCGACACGTCAACCTATGATGTGGTACA
The DNA here is from genome assembly GCA_030490815.1 of Acer saccharum. Lineage (NCBI taxonomy): Eukaryota > Viridiplantae > Streptophyta > Magnoliopsida > Sapindales > Sapindaceae > Acer > Acer saccharum. The sequence goes on from CM059866.1 coordinate 32,691,450, forward strand.
TAATGGCATACACCAGTGGTATGATGCGGTTATGCTATGCTTACTGTATATGCTTAACTGGATATTAATGGGTTTGGACGAGAGAGAGAAAGTCCCATTATGGCAGTTTCGCCTAATCGAGAACTTGGACACTTTTGATGCATTCCCGTGGGGTGCGCACGTGTATAGGCGATCTATTTCTAGCTTCAAGCATGCATTGGATGGTCGTCGGGAACGGTTCGAAAAAAGACAGTGAGAAAAGGGTGTTGAAGTACACAAGGTGGAGACGTATAACATATATGGTTGTACTTATGCACTGTTGGTAAGAATTTAGAATTTGAATCCATACTTTAATTGTATTTTTTATTTTCATATGATTGATATGTTTGATTATTATTGTACTTATCTATTACGTAGATATTTGCTTTTGAGGTTATCCCCAATCTTGCCATCGAAGATTTTGGGACCCGTAGGGAAATCGAGCTATCCCCCCGTATTCTAAAATGGGAGTTGAGTTAGCGACCGAGGGGGGATAAGTTGGATTCCATTTTCATTGAAAGGGTAAGTATTTGTGATGTTAACGTTAATAGTTAATAGTATGTATGCAATTAGCAAATGGTCTAACAATGATTTCAGATATTTGCGAGGGTGAAATTGGTGCCGACACCAGCAGAGATGGCTGAACGGTACTTTAAGGGCATTGAGGAGGGAGGCAGTCTGTATGATGCTGATGCCGAACATCGTATGACTGTCGAACCTAGTGATACTGAGGGTCCGTATTCGAGACCCAGTGATACTGAGTATTCGCATTCAGGACCCAGTGATACAGAGGGTTCTGACGTGGAGGGTCGTAGTGGGTGTCCCGTGAGGCATAGGCGGGTTCGATTTGTGTTGCCCACACAGCCTCGACCTGGAGGTGACTCACGACGAGGCGTTGGAGGGCATCCAGAGGTACGTAAAAGTAGTTGCACTGCAGTATTTAATCTGAAAGCAGTTGGAAACTTTTAGTACTGACAATGTGTTTGTTTTTTTTTTAATTTCAGGACCATAGGTATACTGAACTGCTGGATGCGTTTCGAGAGTTACGGGACGAAGTGCAAAGGACTGACAAAAAAAGAGATCAACAGCATAAGGAGTTGCTGGATTTGATTCGGGGGCTTCAAGGTTCGACGTCGCAGACACCTACTGAAGGTAGACGGTCCGATGACCCACCGTTTGATGACCCGCCGATCGATGACCAAGACCGAGACTTTAGTGATAGAGACTAGACCGGTAGTCATCAGGATGGAGCACACTTAGAGACTAGACGTCAGCTGCACCCCATTACGTATACAGTGTCTGATTAGTAGGGGCTTGGTGTGACACCACGAGAGGAGGTTATTGGTGGTATTGGTGAAACTGAGACAGCACATATGGAGATAGAGCAGGTACCTCATCAGGTATTACCAGACCATGTTGTTCATCCCCAAGGCTTGGGACAGAGTGCCTCCATACCGCACACCCCTTTGGTTGATCCTAGTGCAGCGCATCCCTCCATTTATTCCATGGGGACAGAGTTCCTCAGTCCTGACGCACCCATCGGGTCTATCCCAGCAGGGCTCACTCCTGCAGGCGATCCACGAGGACATAGTACCTCCATACAGCCCACCCAGGATGCTGTGACACAGGGACCGAGTTCCTCCATACAGCGTATCCCTGCAGGGGGATCCATGGGGACAGAGTTCCTCCATATAGAGCACCCCTGCTGGCGATCCACGGGGACAGAGTTCCTCTATACAGAGCACACATTTGGTGGATCCCCGTGGTTTGGATTGGAGTCCCTCACCCCTTCAGCATCAGGATTGGGTTTGCAGGCGAGGTTGGTAGGAGCGGAGCCCATACATTGACCCCTATCGGCCGAAGAGGGCAAGGACTATGCCACAGCCACCACATGTATGGGTGCCCCACGAACTGATAGATCCTGATCACCTAGTGGCGTACCAAGCGTACAAGAGGAACCCGACGGGGGAATTGTAAGTATAATCGTAGATATTACAATCTCTGTATTTATTTTGAAACAGCTTAGTAAAACTGACTTGACTTGGTTATCTAACTTCTTCAACAATTATATAGGCGTGATGTGGATCTACACGTGCCAGTCGATGTCCTTTGGTTCCACCAGTTTCAAAGTAACTTTATAGAGTTGGAGGATACGGTATGTTCATAACTGTAATATATGTATAAGTTGTTACAAAAATTGTACAATCCTAACAAATAAAAATGTTCAAACTTTCAGCACATTGTCGCGTACTTGAAAATTCTACGGAAGCGTCAGCGAGCATTTCCCACTGTCTACGGTCCGAGGATCAACATACTGGATTCACAGTTTTATGTAAGTGTTTAAATTGTACGGTATTTGCTTGTGAATTGATGTGTTTCATACATCTATAACCTAATGTTTTTGTACAACCATGGTTATGTAACCGCTGGGACAGAAAGATGGGAAGTGGGTCTGAGAAACCCCATACAGGTTGGTCTTCACAGAAGCATAAGTGGTCTGAAGAAGACCTTACGGTGGTACGTGGGTTGCTCCCACTAAGAAACATACCATGGCATAATGTTGACCCTGTGAGTGTTTATTTTACATGTTTTCCATTAAAGTTTTGAAAAAAAAAATGTCACACTGATCACACAATGTTAAAACACCTACAGGTTCTGATTCCGTGCAACTTTGGACGTACGCATTGGGCCCTGGCCAGCATCGACCTCACAGGAGGGAATATCTACCTTTTTGACTCGTACAGACAGGAGGTTCCAATGCGCCACAGGAAAATGCAGCTCGTGTGTTTACGATATTTTTTACCCTCGATGCTGCATGCGGTGCACTTTCACGATCATAGACGGAGGGGTGATATGACGTACACAAAGACTACTAGGGCATTCACTTTTTATTATGTGTCTGCAAATCGTGTGCCACAACAGGAAATAGGGTATGACTGTTTCAAGATCTGATTTTATCCAAATTCGTTTTCATATCATTCCATTCTAACAGTTGTTCATGTGGTGAATTGTAGGGGTAATTGTGGTGCCCATACTTTAAGATTGACAGAGTATCTGGCGGTGAACATGGATACTTTTGACTGGTCGAAAAATGATATGACCACCATCCGAGAGAAGATGGCTGTGGAGGTTTTTTGCAACTCGAAGGACTGGTCTTCGAGATAGTGATTTAGTTTATGTACATAACATTTCAGTAATGAAATAAAAAATATATTTTTTCTTTTTATGTGTTTGCAATTAACAAAGGATCTAGTATGACATTAAACAAACAACTAAATTCAAATCAATTTCAGAAAAAATAAATAAATAAAAATTATTCAACATAAAACCATAACACAACTGTATCGAGCATGGTTCCCAAAGTCTGAACGATGTTGGAACACATTAGCAATCGAAAGCTTTTCTGGTGCTAATTCATTTTCCGAGCCTTTTTCGAGCCTTTTTATACACATTGCATACATTGAAATCCATAAACAATACATAAAATTCAATAAAAGGATCCAGTATGACATTAAATGAACAACTACATTCAAATATATTTTCGAACATAAAATCAATCATATTAGTTCTACATAAAAGCATAAGAACCAAGGGTCTCATAAAACAACTGTATCGATCATGGTTCCTAAAGTCTGAACGATGTTGGAAGACATCAAGTTGGAGACATGTTTCTCAATCGCAAGTTTTTCTGGTGGCAATTTGTCTTCCTCTTGTACTGCCTTGTTATGTTTGATCGTCTTCCTCTTGTACTGCTCCATTCATTCCATTGGCGTGTCCTTCTGAGGGCATGTTTGTTTGTTGTGTCCTATTGTGTGACAGATGCTACACTTGCGATGGTAATCATCGGGGACAATTGTCTTGGGACCTTCATTAACCATAGGCGGATTCGAACCTGCTATTATGTCCTGGTTGTCCATATCTTCTACACGACTGTGTGGTTGTCCTCTCCGAAGATGATGTGTGTTGACCCTCCATGGGGCGACCTGATTGTCTCTTCGTCTTTGGATTTAAAACCACCCGCGCTGCGATATCGGATGGAACTACCCATGAAGAAGGATGGCCAACAGGCATAATAGGAACCGAGTATGCATCAATAAGTGTCTCCCTCTTGTAGTAGTCCGCACACAGAGATGTAAAATCCAAGTTCCGCTCCCTGCAACAATGAAAACAGTGAGATTCACGTTCGGTTATAGAAAAGCGTTAAATGTAACTTGTCATGTACCTTGCCGCTGCGAGTGCGAGTGAACAAGGTAAAAAGTCCATTTGGAATTTGTTGCTCGTGCAAGTCTTTCGGGCTAAGTTAATCGTCCACTGTTTTCCCTTGTGTTTGATAGAGAATATGTTCCAGTCAACTGCATTTACCGTCATATAACTACATTTCTCGACACGTTTCTGGATCACCCCATGTGCTGCGTCGGTCAATCGATAACGCATGGACTGTGCAGCTGTATGACGATCGTGAAACCACTTCTGTAGCATATTCCTAATAAACTCTGCCAGTGTCATTATTGGCAGTTACCGTGCGAATTTTAAGCATGAGTTTATGCGCTCTGCAACATTTGTGGTCATCAACCTATACCTTCTTTGGGGACAGTGAACGCGGGACCACTTGTGTAGACCGGCATCAATGGCATAATCGTATGCACCTTTGTGCAGCTTACGTAACTCCTCCATGTGGCGATCATACTGGATTTCCTTGTACGACCTAGCAGCTTTATCCATTATGTCGGCAACATCCTTTCTGTGGAATCACTTCTTTATATTTTCACCAAAATGCCAACAACATATGGTATGGGTTGCATAAGGGAATACTTTTGAAATCTCTGCTTCAATGGTTGCATGACGATCAGAAATGAAAACTAGATCATCTATATGACCAAGGGCCCCCCTCAAGCATTCCGAAAATCACTCCCATGAATGGTTATTTTCTGAGTCACCGTATCCAAAAGCAATTGGATACACCTTTTCGTTTCTATCTTATGCAGTTGCAACAAACATTGTACCCCTGAATCTTCCTTTCAAATGGGTACCATCAACTGCAATCACATGATGCATACACCTCCAAAAACCTCTAATTGAGGACCATAACGACATGAAAAAGTATAGGAATTTACCATCGTCTGCGCACTGTAAGTCTGTGATTGTGCCAGGATTTTGCTGTTCGAGAATGTATGCAAAAGATGGCAGCAGTTGGAAAGTTTCTTCATGCGTTCCATAGCTCAATGACAATGCATATTGCAGGGCATCATATGCCTTACTGTACATGATTTGGATGCCATATATTGTTTTCATATTGGCAATTATGTCCTTGGGACACATGAGACGACCATCATGTTGCTGAAGTCTAGGTGCAACGACTTCTCCAATTGTGACTGCACTAGCTTGTCGGTGCCGACGGTGAATCTCCTCCAACGGACAACTATGTTTGTTGACAAAACTTCTGACTTGAAAGTAAGTCCCTTCATCTCTTCTCACAGCTCTTAATTTCCACGTACAGTCGTCAATGATGCAGACCAGATGTAAAGTTGTCTTATTCGATCTTTTCACCTTCCATTCAAAGTTCCGTCGCATTGAAAAATGGCTAACTAGCCTTTTCAAATCCTTTTTACTCAGAAAAAATTGACCTTTATAAATCATGGTTCTAGGTTCTTGCGCTGCGAAGGTGCTGCTTGTACCAGTACCAAACGAGTATGCATCTGCTCCGGAAATAACCCACGTTATCACATTATCATAATCAGATGCTGTTACGTTATACTAGACCTTGGAAGTCCTAGCCATATCTGGTGCAGTGCAACTAACTCCTTGTACACGTCTACCATGTGTTTGAATTTGTTCAGGCTCTTCATCCACATTTTGCAGATCATCAACTTGTTCATTATTTAAATTATTATCCACGTCATGGTTCGGGTAATTGTTCTGCTCATTGTATTGCTCATTGTAATGCCCATTGTAATGCCCATTGTAATGCTCATTGTAATGCTCATTGTATTACTCATTGTACTGCTCATTGTACTGCACAATTCGACAACCAAACACATCAACAATTTGAGGTTCAACTATATTTGTATGGTCGACCGTTACCAGTAGGACACCACACATGTTTTACCCACCTTCGATGGCACTCCTTTGGGTGAACCCTTGGTTGCTACCGCTAAAGGATCCAAACTGTTGGGTATTTTCAGGACGAGGAATATCATTCCCTATCATATCTCCAACTGTCCTCTCAGTTACACTAACACATACTTAAGGGATCACTCGATCTTCCCCCAGCATAAACCGGACATTGTTGTCATTCCTTATAAATGTGCGACATATACTGCCAGGAACGATTGATATTGATGACAGATCAACAATGAATTTGTTTTCATCATATTTCACAAGGGTATGCACGATCGCCAACAATTCTTCGTAAGTCATATTCTTTGACACATACATTCCCCGGTTATCGGATCCAATAAATCTCTGACTTTCGTCAGGGAACTGCTCCCATCGACCATTGTAATATATTACAATCCTAACCCGATTCATGATGCTGTCAAATTATTCATCACAAACCATTAATAAAAACACAGGATTAAAAAATATTTTCACATCTTACATTTACAAAGGCTCGGGTGAGGATATTGAAAAGGCTCGGAGAAGACTTCAAAAGTCTTGAAAATTTCTCTTAAAGGCTCGATACTTATTCATTTCAAAGGCAAGGAAAAGTCTCGGTGAAGGCAAGAAAAGGTTCGGAAAAGGCTCGGTCAAGGCAATAAAAGTCTCGAAAATTTCTATAAAAGGCTCGATACTTATTCATTTCAAAAACAAGGAAAAGTCTCAGTGAAGGCAAGAAAAGGCTCGGAAAAGGCTCGGTCAAGGCAATAAAAGGCTCGGAAATTTCTATAAAAGGGTCGATACTTATTCATTTCAAAAACAAGGAAAAGTCTCGGTGAAGGCAATAAAAGGCTCGGAAAAGGCTCGGTCAAGGCAACAAAACTCTCGAAAAAATTTCTGAAAGGCTCAATACTTATTCATTTCAAAGGCAAGGAAAAGTCTCGGTGAAGGCAAGAAAAGGCTCGGAAAAGTCTCGGTAAAGTCTCGGTCAAGGCAACAAAAGTCTCGGAGATCCAACAAAAGATATAACAGTTTTCTATATAAACAAATGAAAATGTGAACAAATCAACAGAAGTATTTGCCAAAAATATTACCTTGTTGTACTGAAGCACGTCCAAACGTTTTATAAGTTGAAGAAGAAAGTCGATCCAACCTTAAACTTTTATTTCTATAAACAGAGAGTCACTGTGGAGAGAGAAAGTCTCATTTTTTTGGAAGTGTGGAGAGGGAAAAGTATAAACAGAATAACATAAATGAAGAACTAAGGTCAATTTTGGTAGTTCACCATAATTGGTGCTTTTTAAACTTAACTTATTAAAGTACTGACAAAGTCACCAAATCAGTTAAAAAGGGTGACATTTCCCACCATTTCCACTGTTGACGGTGAAATTTGGATTGCCACGCACTCAACAATTATATCAATTCAATGTAAAACGAGAAAATAATCAATGCATGCAAAAGACAGGTTTTACGTGGAAAACCCTTGAATGGGAAAAAACCACGGCGCCCCAGAGGGCAGAAAGATAATACTAGGCTTATTACTTTGTTTACACACTCAGATCTCTCATACAATTGCTCTCTTCTCTCTGTTTTCGAACCCCTTCCTCATGGGATAAATAGTTCTATTTATACATGTTAATTAGGGTTTCCCCTTGTTTTTTACCGTGTTGGTGATAGGATTCTCCTTTTGATTCGTACTAGGATTCCCATGTTGTCGCGGATCCGGGTATGCTCTTATGTCTTGTTCTCTTTATGATTCCTTGTTGCCATGAGTCTTCTAAAGGTTTAGGGTTTATTTCGATGTTTCTACCGAGTCGGTTCGGGCCCAGTATGCTGATGTAGCGAACACCTTCACTCCTGGGTATTATCCTTCGGCGACCACATTTCTCCCTTTGGCGAGTATATATCTAGCTTTGGCGACCACACCTTTGACTTTATTGATTTAAGACATCCTGACTGGCCACATTTTCTTCCTTGACCCGGTTAACGAGTGACGTGGCAACCTTTTCTTCATCATTTGTTGACTCTTTTGGTGACGTGTCTGCTTGGCGAATTTATATATACAACAATACCCCCATAAACACTTCGAGCCGAGTGAATGATTTATTCCTTTTACTTCGTTTGCCTCTGCAAGCAGTATTTATATTTATGCTTTTAAGATTTCGGCGCATTTTGTGAATAACTTCCCTATTTTTCCTTTTCACCACATGTATTTAATTGGTTGATCCTTCCAGTTCAAGCTTTTAATTCTCGCCACACAACCTCTGGCGCTTCCACTTACTTGACAGGTGAAGATACATTTTCACTGCTTGGTGATCCCCGAGGCGCCACATGTCCATTATTCGGTGGTGACTGTTGCAGCTAGTTACTGTGAACGTCACTCACATTAATTACGTATCCTTTACCTGATTTTCTTTTTGAATTTCAAAACTCCCTCTTTTAAGGCCTGATAGTTTCTTCTTCCTCATTTTGCTCTTTTCATTTATTCCTCCATTGTTTTTCTCTGAGCAAAAAAGGAAAAGTTCACATCTTTGTTTTTTCTACCCTATTTCTTTGAGTATTTGCTACAGCTTTTTTCTGCGTCTTCCACTGCCAGGCGGTTCACCGAACTCGACCATTCCAGTTTCTCTGCGTCCCCAACTCTTCTACACATCTCTGCGATTCTAGGGTTTTCTGGTGAGTTCCTATGGATCCTTCCTTATGTTATTCTCTTTTTAATCAAATGATGCAAGCCTTAGAACTTGGTGATAAGTGTACTGCAGACCGAATTGAATCCTTGATTCGTAATTTTCATCCGGATTCCCCAACCCCGATTTCTGTCTATATTCCTTCCTTTGAGGAAGATTTTATTCCTAACATTCCTTCTCCCTCGTCTTTTGATAATAGTTCTCCAACAATGACGAGGTCTTCTAAACCGGATAGCAGTAGACGCCGAGCTTTTAGGGTTCCACGAGGATCCCTGCTAGATGCTCAAACCACCGTCGATTCAGATGTTGAAGATCATTAGAAGAGCAGGCTACACTTTACAGCTGATCGCCCGTGCTCTTTCGATTGCGAGGATAATGTGGTTGGCGAGGATGAGCTTCGTAAATACAAGAGTCGCTTTGACATTTCAGATGCTGTGACTCTGACTTTATCGGGTGATCGAGAGGCATGGAATCCCCTTGAGAATGCGGTGGCCATCTATGGCACAATGCTGAGTTGCGGGGTTACACTTCCTCTTCAGCCCTTCATTGCTAGGTTCCTCGCTGAGGCCCAGATTGTGCCGGCACAACTCGCTCCAAATAGTTATAGGATATTGATGTGCCTGTGCCTAAAGTGGAAGTTGAAGGGTTATGGGCCCCCTACACCCCGCGAGATCCGCCATTTTTATACGCTAAGACAAGCAGGCCATGGTGGCACGTATTTCCTTCTCTCCTCACTTGTGGAGAACTGGATCCCTGAGGGTGTGGTGAACCCTGGACAGGTGGAGATTTCCAGTGACGAGAAGAAGAAAGGTTTTATTTGGGGCTTTCCTACTTCAAACAAGAGGTGGAAAAATAGTCGGTTTTTTGTTGGTGGCGAGTGGGGTCGAGATGTGCCAGCCAGCAGTCGCCGTAACCTTTCGGCGAAGAAAGTTCCCAGGCACTTCACATCTTTTGAAGCCTAGTCGAAGGCAGTCCCCGTTTTGCTAGATGGGGAGATCTCTCACCTTGCCGCGGCGGCCGTCTTTCCTTTGGACTTGAGAGATAGATCCTTCCTCTTGGATGAGGAGAAAATGATCCCTCAACGGGTTTTCACACGCCTACCTGCTAGGCTTTCTCGTCATAAGTCTTTATCAGTTTTTCTTTTGTATTACTGTTTTGTTTTATTCTATTAGTGACAATTGGTTATTTTTCTTGTAGTGTGTGACTTTGATACCGTTTCCGATTTGCAAGCCCGGGTAGTGAAGAATTCCGAGGCTGCCAGTAAAAGACATGCTGCTGGTTTGGCCAAGGAGGGAATTGCTAGCCCCGATGGTGGTGATCCCTCGGACGGCGAGGAGGCTGGTGATGTTACTAGGGGAGGTGTCGAATCGGGGCAGCCCCTTATGCATATAGAGGTTGCTGCGAATACTCCTGTTGCGACTACTCCTGCTGCGACTTACCCCAACCGTAAAGGTAAGGAGAAAGTTAGCGTTTCAGGAGGGGTCAGTGACATCCCTATTTTTGACGCGGATGTCCCTGAGACTCCTCTTGATCCTGCAAGTGATTTGGCCCCAAGAGCTGGTAGAGGTAAACGCCCAGCTGAGGGTACCCCTGATCATGCTGCTTGACCCCCTAAGCAGGCATCAAGGGTGGTGCAGTATGTTGTCACTTCGGACGAGGAGGGTGCTGATGAACCGGATTTCACTGAAACTCCCTCTACTCAAACAGCTGTTCGCGAGGGTCCTGCTGAGGGGACTAATGCAGTGGTGCCTCCCCCCCGAGGAGGTTAATGAATTAAATATCCCTGCTTCTACTCCGCTCCGAATAGCCTCTCCTCCGGTGGCCATGGGCGAGTCAAATGTTTCTTCAGATCAGCCTAGGCCGTCTGGTCGGCTAGAGTCGGTTGATCGGCCAGGACCATCGAAGCAACCTGGGAGTTCTGCTTCTGGTTCAGGTGTTGCCTATGAAGCCCCTCCCGCGGGACCAACTGAAGCCGATGAAGGAACCATGTCTCTTTCTGATTTCTCGGCTACCGAAATTTGCTCGCACTTGATTAATAATGACGTGTACATTGGTGAGGGCTGGGAGCATGTTAAAGGCAAACCCTGCAATAGAAAGATGAAATTTTTCTTCAACTGCCACTCTCTGGTAAGCTTCTCGCCACAAATCTATATATCTTTGTTTCATGTATACTTCCTAATTCGGCTGTTTCTCTTTTCAGATGATGTTTGAGTTGGCTGAGAACTATAAGTATGGGAACAAAGCTTCCCGGGAGATTAAGCGTTTGCGCAAGCAGGCTTCTACTTTGGCTGTTGAGAAGCTCTTTGCTGAAGAATCTCATGCTCAACAGCTTGCTCAGCTAAGAGAGTCCGCAGATGGTTATCTGTCTGCTCAACTAGTTGCCGAGGAAAAACTATCTGCTGCTGAGGAGAAGATTCGCTCGCTGAAGGAGCATTTGTCTGCTAGTTAAGAATCCTTCGCAGCGCGTTTGGAGGCTGAGCGGGTAGCTGAGGAGGCTAAGGAAAAAGCTGAACATGAGGCGCTGGATTTGCGTAATCAGTTGTCTTCGCGTGAACTCATCTTCGATAATTTAAAGGCTGTACTGAAGGCTGAAGCAGTTGATCGTTTCAAGAGATCCCCTGCCTACGATGCACTTTTGCTGCGCGAGTTTGAACGAGGTATGAGGTAGTCGAAGAAGTTCTTCGCCATGAAGGACCATTCGAATGAAAAGGCTTTAAGGCGCTTCGACAGGTCTCTTCAACAGCATATGGCCAGCGGAGTGGGTTCGATTAAAGAGCAGATAAAACGATGGAAAGCCCACTGCCGCTATAACAGAACTGAGCCTCATCCCATGCATTTAGAAATCCCCAGCAAGCGTGCCTTCAACACTTACTATTCCGGTCAGAAGGGCAGCTTTTCTGGTTCTGGTGCTGAACCCGATTTGGGTCCTATTGCTGGTAGGGATTATGGATCTTTCATGCTAGATGGGGATGAAGAAGTTACTTGGCCTTCTGAAGAGGAGATCGAAGATGAGGAAGACAGCGAGGGCCCTCCTGCAGCTAGTTAAGATTTAGGCTTTAGAGATTGTCTAAAATTGTAAATATTTATATCTTTTTGCCCCTTCAATTGTAAATGATTTTTCTGTTTTATAAGTTAATTTATAACTCCTTCAGCTTTATTTTTGTTCAGCTGCATTTGCTGAGTTTTTGGCTTACTCAGTGTTTCACCAAGTTTTTAGCATATTTTATAGCTTTATTCAGCTGCTATTGCTAAGTTTTGGCGTACTCAGTGTTTATCAGGACGTATCCGACCATACACCAAGTTTTTAACATATTTTATAGCTTTATTCAGCTGCCATTGCTGAGTTTTGGCGTACTCAGTGTTTGTCAGGACGTATCCGACCATACACCAAGTTTTTAATATGCTATTTGTTCGGCTGCCATTGCTGAGTTTTAGCATATTATTGGGACGTCTCCCTTTTTTGCTTTTTGCTTGTCTTTTTTGTTTTCAGCTGGCTTTCTCGAATTCCTTCGTTTGAGATTCATGTATGTTTTTGATTGGGTGTTTCTCGCCTCTCTAGGGATTTTATTTTTCCCGTAGTGGCGATCGCCGATTTTTATAACTTGGGATTTTATTCTTCTTGCCAGTCCTCATTGTTGCGAGTATGAAACTCGTTTTTACGTGATGGTAGTGGCATACGACGGTGAATGCCCTTTGTATTTGGTGAGTCAAATCACGAATTCTCAGTAATAAATTACTCTTTATTGAATACTTCTTGCAACTTTTGTTAACATAGTCACAGAGAAAAAATGCTAAAACGAAAATTGCCTAAGAATAAAAAGGTTGAAATAAATCCTAAAAGCAACGAAAAAGGTCAAGGGTAATATATCTTCAAGTACTACGCATTGCATGGCCGAGGTAGTTCGCCTAAACCCTCTCGAGTAATCCGATATGTCCCGTGACCAGCTATGCCTGTAATTTGATAAGGCCCTTCCCATTTGTCTGCGAGTGATCTTACATCTTTGTCTCTTGTTCCTGGGTTCACCCTTTTCAGCAGCAAGTCGCCAAGCGCGAATCTCCTTTCACGCATATGTGAGTTGTAATATCTGGCTACCCTCTGTTGGTACGCAGTGTTTCTTATTTGTGCGCGTTCTCTTCTTTCTTTTAATTCATCCAGACCACATTTTAACATATCAATGTTGAGTTCCAGTTGAAAAAGTTGTACCCTTGGTGAAGAGAAAGGTGTTACCACGAGAATGATAGCTTCAACTCCATAAACCATGGAATATGGGGTCTCACCTGTTGAACCCCTTTCTGTGGTTCGATGTGCCCAAAGTACCTGTGGTAATTTATCTGCCCAGCTACCCTTTTTCGCCGCCAATTTGGCTTTTAGGTTGTGTTTTATGATCTTGTTCACTGCTTCAGTTTAGCCATTTGTCTACGGATGTGCTGGGAAGGCGTAGTAGTTGTTGATGCCATACTTGTCACACAGCTCCCTGAATTTCCTGCCATCGAATTGGGTCCCATTCTCCGTGATGATGGTGTTTGGTATCCCGAACCTGTACATGATATTTTTCTTCACAAAGCTTATAGTGTTTGCTTCTGTTATATGTACCAATGGTTCGGCTTCTACCCATTTCGTAAAATAATCCACGGCTACAATAGCGTGCTTCGCTCCTCCAGCTGCTGTTGGCATTGGGCCGATCAAGTCAATTCCCCACATGGCGAATGGCCAAGGCGAGGTGATACTTTGCAAGAGTTCAGGTGGTCGGCGGATGTTGTTGGCAATTTTTTGACATGCCTCACATCTTGCTGCCACCCTTTTAGCGTTGGCGAATAGCGTTGGCCAGTAAAAACCCTGTCTTAATGCTTTATGGGCTAGGCTGACACCCCCAGCGTGATTCCCACAGTTTCCACTATGTATGCTTCTCAGGATACCTTCTACTTCTTCGAGCCCGACACATTTCTGCAGTGCCCTTGAGTACCCCCTTTTGTACAGTTGAGTACTGAATATCTCGTAGCTCTATACTTTAATCTTTTTGCCTCTAATGGATCACTTGGGAGTACATTATTGACGAGGTACTCTTTGATTGGTGTAATCCAGCTGTCTCTCTTGCCAAAGACTACCCAAACTTCCTTCAATTTGACTATACTTGGCTGCAGTAGGCGGATCATAGAAATAGTTTTGGGCCAGATGTTGATTGTGGCGGATGCCAACTTGGCCAAGGCGTCCGCCTGCTCATTTTCTTCTCTGGGGACCTGAACAATTCTGTATTATTTGAATCTTTCCAGTAGCTCCTTTGCTAATTCCAGGTAAGCGATCATGCTTTCATCTCTCGCCTGGTATTCATCTAGCACCTGATTGACAACAACTTGAGAGTCGCTGAAGATTTCCACCTCATCTGCCCCTAGGACTGTGCAAACCTTTAATCCTGCTATGAGTGCCTCGTATTCATCTTGGTTGTTAGTAGCTTTGAAGTCAAAACGCAAGGCACACTCGACTGAATCTCCTTCCGGGGTTGACACCACTACCCCTGCCCCGCTGCCATGCGTGTTTGACGACCCATCAACGTAGAGTTGCCATTTGAATACTTTCTTAATTTGCTCTACCATCATTCTCGCCACCTCTATGCTTGGCTCGCTTGGTATTCATCTAGCACCTGATTGACAACAACTTGAGAGTCGCTGAAGATTTCCACCTCATCTGCTCCTAGGACTGTGCAAACCTTTAATCTTGCTATGAGTGCCTCGTATTCAGCTTGGTTGTTAGTAGCTTTGAAGTCAAAACGCAAGGCACACTCGACTGAATCTCCTTCCGGGGTTGACACCACTACCCCTGCCCCGCTGCCGTGTGTGTTTGACGACCCATCAACGCAGAGTTGCCATTTGAATACTTTCTTATTTTGCTCCACCATCATTCTCACCACCTCCATGCTTGGCTCGGTGAATTCTGCTACAAAATCCGCCACTGCTTGGGCTTTAATTGCTGTCCTTGGAAGATACTCTATATCGAATTCACTTAACTCGATCGCCCACTTCGTTAATCGACCGGATACTTCTGGTTTTTACAGAATTAATTTCAGTGGGCAGTTGGTGTATACTCCGATTTTATGAGCCTGGAAATATGGCCTTAACTTCCTTGCTGCTTTTATTAGAGCGAGCGCCATTTTTTTGGCTGGCGAGTACCTGGTCTCCGCTAGTAACAGTGCTTTGCTGGTGTAGTATATTGGTTTCTAGATCCCCTCCTCCTGTCTTACCAGCACAGAACTTGTGGCTGCTTCAGAGAAGAACAAGTATATGTACAGTGTTTCTCCTGTTTCTGGTTTAGATAGCAGCGATGCTTGCCTGAGGTAATCTTTCAAAGCTTGGAAAGCCCTTTCACAATCCTCGTTCCACTCACTCCTTTTCCTTTCTTCAGAGCTTTGAAAAATGGTAGGCATCGATCTGTTGATTTAGCTATGAACCTGCTCAGCGATGCCAGGCACCCCGTGAGTCTTTGGACGTCCTTCAAAGTTCTTGGCGAAACCATTTTTGCCAATGCTTGGATTTTTTCAGGATTCACCTCTATTCCTCTTTGATGCACTTGATATCCGAGAAACCTTTCAGATGGTACGCCAAACACGCATTTTGCTGGATTCAACTTCATTCCATACCTAACCAACACATCGAATGTCTCCCTCAAGTCATCCATATGTTTATCTGCTGTGATGCTTTTTGTCAGCATATCGTCAACGTAAACCTCCATACTACTTCCTATCTGTCTGGTGAAAATTTTGTTGACTAAGCGCTGGTAAGTTGCTCCAGCGTTCTTCAGGCCGAATGGCATGACTGTGTAACAGTATAACCCTTGATCTGTGGTGAACGATGTCTTCTCCTCGTCTGGCTTGTGCAATTTTATTTGGTTATATCCTGAGTATGCATCCATGAAGCTCAACATTTCATGTCCGGCTGTTGCATCGACCAACTGGTCAATTCTTGGTAGCGGAAAGCTATCCTTGGGGTAGGCCTTGTTCAGATCGGTGAAGTCGACGCACATCTTCCATTGGCTGTTCTTCTTTTTCACTAGAACTACATTCGCCACCCATTCCGGGTACTTAACTTCTCTGATTGATCCTGCGGCGAGCAACTTCGACACCTCATCTTTTATTGCTGCACTTCTTTCTGGGTTAAAGCTTCTCCTTTTTTGCACAACCAGTTTGCATTTTTCGTTTACAGCTAGGTTATGTGAAATCACACTTCTATCAATTCCCGGCATGTCTTCATGGCACCAAGCGAAAATCTCCTTGTACTCTTTCAACAAGTTTGTCACATCTCTCTTAACTCGTTCAGTCAGCCTTGCTCCGATCTTGATTGTTTGTCCGGTTCTGCTTCGTTTAAAACAATTGACTCAGTTGGCTCTTCCTTTTCTCTGCTCGTTTTGTCCCTTGGGTTCAGTTCAAAGGTTTCCGGATTATCTTCCTGCACTTCCTTGCTTACCTCGAATATGCTTAAGGTTTCCATCTCTGCCTTATCTTTGAAGATCGATAGGTTGGCACGACGAGCCATCTCCTGTGACCCTTTCAATTCTCCGACTCCAAATTCTGTAGGGAACTTTATTTTCAACGCGTGGATTGAAGTAACAGCTCGAGCTTTGTTAAGAAACGGTCGGCCAAGCAAAGCATTTCCTCCTGATCGCCAGTTAAAGGGGTGTAATGGTTGTACCTTCCTTGAAACCTATTGGCTCGAGCGTTTCCCCTGCTTTCCCTTGGATGTCCCTTTTGGCCCTTCTCGTCTCTCTGGCGGTCATGTGACTGCGTCTTCTTGTCATCCTTATGTTCTAATTTTGAGTCAGGCTTGTGTCCATGTACGTAGCTACCCCCTTGTGCTACTTCTTCTTCTTTTGCCAGTGCATAGTCGCCAGCTATTTCCATCATCTCCTTATAAGTTTTCGGTCTATCTCTTCGTAAGTCAAAGGATAATCGACCACTTTGTAACCCATTTGTAAGGATTCCCGTTTTGTTGATTGGCTTATTTCGTGGGCAAACCACAAGTTGGGGTTTGGTTGTAAGGGTAGTCTAAGTGATTTGTTGAAGATCAAAGACCCTTTCCAAGACCTCAAGAGGACAAGCACCAAAGGTATATATCTAGTGCTTACATTGTCTTGAAGAGATATAGTTGCACACACACACAACATGCATAACTTTTATTCTTGAATGTTGTGTTTATATTTTGTGTGCATTGTGCTTTATTAATTTATTTAATATCTCTTCTTGCATTTAATTGATTGCATCTTGTTCTATGAAATGTCATGACATGATAGGCATTATGATGCATTCAATACCCACACTTGCACTTCATGATTAGTCTTAAGTGTGGTGTAATTCGTTTCCATTTGTGTGATCGGAAACGTCCGCGCTTGCACGATGGTGTGCTTGTCTTAGTGCGATGGTTGACCACTTGAGAAGATCTCATTCTTCTCTTGGATAAGTGGTAGCTTTAGTTTGGTTGGGTTGATTGGAGTAAGGTGTCTAATTTCAAAAGATTGGATTTCAATGTTTTAAGTGTTTTCAAAACTGACCTTTGCATGGTCGTGTGACCATAGCTTTTTACACAAAGCTTCAAAATGAGTTTTGAAAATTTCTGTACAAACTAGACACCCATACCTTTCCAACGGTATATTATTCGTAATATTTCATGACCGTTTGGATTGGTTTTGAAATTTCCAAAGTGACCACTAAAACAGGGCATCACAGCTGTTATCCGAATCTGACCTTTGGTCACTCAAATGACCATAGCTTTTTCTACAATTATCCAAATCATGTTTTGTTAATAGGAGTAGAAAGTAGACTTCCATACCTTTCCAACGGTATATTATATGAAAGGTTTCGATGTCGTTTGGTCATGTTTTGAGTCGCTTGAAAATCAAGCTTCGTGCTGTGACGCTTCGCCGCGGTTTCAGTGCCGCGGTTTGTGCAACCGCGGCAGTCGAGCCACAGAGCAACTGCGATAGTGTGATTCAGGGGCAAAATTGTCTTTTCACTTGCCCTGTTCTTGATGTTTATAAATATCACATTTTCTCATTATCTGAACAAGTTCTTTTACTCTTAAGAACCCTAAACTTCAAAGATAGATTTTGAGAGAAAATCAAATCAAGAACTCACCTTTAACCACTCAAATCAAACCCCTTTTGCATCAAATTTCATATTGCATCTCCTATGTCTATATAGAGTGCATCCATGTATGGGTTTGCATCATCACAACTTGCTTGGTAAGATTTTGATTAATTTCATCTTATTTTAGTATTTTAAATACCAAGCCATCTCTTTTAAATTACTTGTATGTTTTAGATCATATGCTAAATACAAGAAAAGAGATTAATTGTGATGAATTGATTGAGTGTTGTTTTTGATAGATATCTAGGTTTTTATAATCTATGATTATCTATGCTATTTGACATGTCATTTAGCAATTGATATCTAGGGTTGATTTAATTTGAATATATCATCATCCTAGATAAGCATCTAAGGTTCCCTAGCCTTGTTTGTTAATTGAATATTCATACATATTCACATAGGGTTGTGCATCTCTTGTGAGAGATTGAAGTCTTGGTCTAGGGTTGCTATTACAGGCCTGCGGGTAGTAGTGGTGGGTTACAGACCGGGATTAGGCTGTAAACATCATTACAAGTAGTGACTGTGAGGATCGAGCAAATTGGAATAGGGTTGCTAATAAAGGCCCGTTGGGTAGAAGTGAGGGGTTACAGACCGGAGTGTTAGACGAGGTCTACATAGGTTGTAAACTTCATTTCAATTAGTGATTTCGAGTTCCGAGTGTGGCGCACTAAACAGCCCGTGGTTTTTTCCCAGTGGTTGGGTTTCCACGTAAACATCAAGTGTCATTTATTATTTCCGCATCTTATTACACTTGTATGTATATTTGACTTGCTAGGGGTATTTTCGTAAAATTGACATGCACGTGAAAATTGGGTAATAATTAGCTAAAATCTATTAACCCCCCCTCTAGCTTTATATATTAAACATGCCTTGAGTATTTAATTACTTACAATTGGTATCAGAGCGGGTTCCTAGATATACTTAGGTGATCCTTTGCTCATTGTTGGTGTGTTTTGCATTTTGTATGTTTGTTTGATTTCTTCATACATTTTGCATTCTTCTCATTTGCATTCATTCAACGCAAACACTATGAGTGATTTTGTGAGAGAAGAAATTGACTCCGTTGAGGAGTTGCCTCTCTTACTAGAGAGATTTAGGAGATTTGTGAAATTAACCACCTCACCTCCTAAGAAGAAGTTGACCACCTCACCTCCTAAGAAGAAGAAGACAATTGCTTTGGAGACTTCGAAGCATAACAAGAAGGAGGTTATCTCAATTGAAGACATGGGACTCAATGACAAGCCAAACCAAGGAGTGTCTTCAAGAGAGGGGATTCAGTTCTACGAATGTGGAGGATTCGGGCATTTCTCCCCGGAGTGTGGAAACTTGAAGGATAGAAGAAAAGGGAAGGCGTTGGCCACCTTATGGGATAAATATGAAGATGACGAAAATCCTTCAAGTGATGAAGAACTTGCCATCATCTACACGGAATTTGGAGCCAAGAGTGTAGAGGTTGAAAAAGATGGCAAATTTGCTTTTCCTTGTGATCCCCAAGAAGAACTAGGCATAGAAGTAGTTGGTGTAGCTACTCATCGGGATTTGGCTCATTCCTCATCAAGAGACAAAGTTGATGATCTTGATGAAGGAGATGACTCCATTGGTGACATGGAGATTAGAGGAGATGACACAAGTGTTGAATATTTGTCATCTAACTCCACAAATGGAAGTGTGGAGTGTTTGGATCTTAATGACTACAAAGTCAAAGTTGAGAGCTCGATGATGAGGAACAAGGAAGAAATTAGAAGATTAAAAGAAGAGAATCTAGAGCTTTCAACACTAGTAGACCACTTGTGTGAAGAAGTGGTAAGATCCATGGCGGATGAAGATAAGCTAAAAGAAGACTTAGCCTTATCTAAGAGGAGAGAAGAAGAGCTAGAAAGAGAGCTTGAAGAAGTTAAGGTCTTAATGGCTAAGATGACTTCAAGCACAAAGATGCTTGACCACATGTTGGGAGTAGGAAGAAAGCCAAGTGACAAGAGAGGTCTTGGCTACATTGATGACAAGGATGTCTCCTCCTCAAGCAAGACATCCTTGGTCATGGACATGGACTTCAATATGTCTCCTCCTCCTCAACACCCTAGGAAGAAGATGGACCTAGGAGAGTGTTCAAGAAGTGCCCAAGTGGTTGAGGCACCAAAAGGTCAAGCTCAAGCTCACACCCAAAGGGCTCCTCACACTATCTTCCCTCAAACTCAAAAACAACTTGGGAAGAGTTCAGTCATGCAAGCTCAGACAAGCAAGCAACCTCGTCTTGGTTATCAACAAAGGAGGAGAGATCCTATCCAACAACCAAGACAACCACAACGACAAGGGAGAGCACCTATCCATGCTAAAGGGAATGGTATGACTCCTAACTTTATCCCCACTTGTCATTTTTGTGGTATTGTTGGTCATATTAGACCAAGTTGCTTGCATTACATTGAAATGTGTAGAGCTAAAAGCATGTTTGACAAGAAAAAGGCTAGAGCTAAGATGCTTCATAAAAAGGAAGAAAATCATTTGCATGATCCTTTTTCATCTTGTACTCTAGAACCTTGGTCCACTAGGATTGACTTTGTGTCACCTAAGTGGATTAAAAATGATGAACCCGCTTATTACGAGACTAACAAGTCTCAATTAGGTTCAACTAGGTCCAATGGACTTAGAAGGTCTTTAGGACCTCATACCCTTCTTTGAAGAGATATGGAATATTGACCCCATATGGGGAACTTAAGCAAAGAGAGCTATTTTGCATTCTTGTCACTTGCAAAAAATTTGAAATATCTTATGCTTCTCTTTTTGTTGCTTGAGTTAGCTTGGTTACACTATGTATATATATTTTCTATTCAATAAGTGTGATCAATGCTTGTATTGCAATCCATGTCATATTTATGTTCAAACATGCATTTTTGGACTAGGAGATATTTACATAGGATATAATTTGAATGACCTATAATGATCTCCATGACAAGATGATTGCTAAATGACATGCTAAATGCTAATCTTAAAAAGCATGTTTTGATGATTGCATTTCTTAACTGCAAAAAATGTGTGAAAAAGCTTATGAGACTCAAATGAAAAAGGATCTTGTATCCATTCAAGGATTTTACAATCCAAATGTCTCTCTTTCTTTATTGGTTGAACATGTCTACTATCATACGGATATCTTATCCTGAAAAATCAAGTAGGGTGCAAAGTCGCTCATGACATGTTTGGCTTATAAAGTTGGATATAGTTGTTCTTATATTGAAATCAATGAAAACCTATATCCTTGCTTCTCTCATGACATTGGTGAAATTGGTTTGAATTCATATTAAAAACCTTTGTCATTTGCTTTGCCAAATACCATGGTATTTTGGACTTAAATGATACATGTCTTATATGCAAAGCAATTTTTTGATTCACACATTTTCTTTAAATAAATCTCCTTGTTTCTCTCCAATAAATTGAGATTGCATAAAGTGACTTATATTGATTATGCAAATTCTAGAATGCTACTATCTCTCTTTGCCTTGAGTGACCTGGTTGGGGACTACTCCTTTGTCTATATCATGACAAAAAGGGGGAGTAGGTTGTGGTAAGGGGAGTTGCAAATTGTAGTAGCAATTGTGCATGTTGGGGAGAATACTTATTGAGGGGGAGTAACCCTTTGAGGGGGAGCATTTGCACATACATACATTGCATGATGTTGTACTTAAATTCTTAAATGCAAATGCTTGTTTTATCTCACTTGATTCATCTCACCTTTTCTTGTATTGGAAAGTATAGAAACTGTGCTTTCAGGGATTGATTGTTCTACTTGAGATTGAAGACTTCAAGACTATTTATCTTATCTCTTTGTAAAGTAGAATATCATAGTAGACCCGTAGTTTCTATTATGTTGTGAGGAATCAATGTGAGTGGTGGTTTTGTCACGAAATAGCCAAAGGGGGAGATTGTAAGGATTCCCGTTTTGTTGATTGGCTTATTTCATGGGCAAACCACAAGTTGGGGTTTGGTTGTAAGGGTAGTCTAAGTGATTTGTTGAAGATCAAAGACCCTTTCCAAGACCTCAAGAGGACAAGCACCAAAGGTATATATCTAGTGTTTACATTGTCTTGAAGAGATATAGTTGCACACACACACAACATGCATAACTTTTATTCTTGAATGTTGTGTTTATATTTTGTGTGCATTGTGCTTTATTGATTTATTTAATATCTCTTCTTGCATTTAATTGATTGCATCTTGTTCTATGAAATGTCATGACATGATAGGCATTATGATGCATTCAATACCCACATTTGCACTTCATGATTAGTCTTAAGTGTGGTGTAATTCGTTTCCATTTGTGTGATCGGAAACGTCCGCGCTTGCACGATGGTGTGCTTGTCTTAGCGCGATGGTTGACCACTTGAGAAGATCTCATTCTTCTCTTGGATAAGTGGTAGCTTTAGTTTGGTTGGGTTGATTGGAGTAAGGTGTCTAATTTCAAAAGATTGGACTTCAATGTTTTAAGTGTTTTCAAAACTGACCTTTGCATGGTCGTGTGACCATAGCTTTTTACACAAAGCTTCAAAATGAGTTTTGAAAATTTCTGTACAAACTAGACACCCATACCTTTCCAACGGTATATTATTCGTAATATTTCATGACCGTTTGGATTGGTTTTGAAATTTCCAAAGTGACCACTAAAACAGGGCATCACAGCTGTTATCCGAATCTGACCTTTGGTCACTCAAATGACCATAACTTTTTCTACAGTTATCCAAATCATGTTTTTTTAATTGGAGTAGAAAGTAGACTTCCATACCTTTCCAACGGTATATTATATGAAAGGTTTCGATGTCGTTTGGTCATGTTTTGAGTCGCTTGAAAATCAAGCTTCGTGCTGTGACGCTTCGCCGCGGTTTCAGTGCCGCGGTTTCAGTGCCGCGGTTTGTGCAACCGCG
This sequence comes from Acer saccharum, assembly GCA_030490815.1. Classification (NCBI taxonomy): domain Eukaryota; kingdom Viridiplantae; phylum Streptophyta; class Magnoliopsida; order Sapindales; family Sapindaceae; genus Acer; species Acer saccharum. Next base: position 32,714,292 of record CM059866.1, read on the forward strand.
GCAGTCGAGCCACAGAGCAACTGCGATAGTGTGATTCAGGGGCAAAATTGTCTTTTCACTTGCCCTGTTCTTGATGTCTATAAATATCACATTTTCTCATTATCTGAACAAGTTCTTTTACTCTTAAGAACCCTAAACTTCAAAGATAGATTTTGAGAGAAAATCAAATCAAGAACTCACCTTTAACCACTCAAATCAAACCCCTTTTGCATCAAATTTCATATTGCATCTCCTATGTCTATATAGAGTGCATCCATGTATGGGTTTGCATCATCACAACTTGCTTGGTAAGATTTTGATTAATTTCATCTTATTTTAGTATTTTAAATACCAAGCCATCTCTTTTAAATTACTTGTATGTTTTAGATCATATGCTAAATACAAGAAAAGAGATTAATTGTGATGAATTGATTGAGTGTTGTTTTTGATAGATATCTAGGTTTTTATAATCTATGATTATTTATGCTATTTGACATGTCATTTAGCAATTGATATCTAGGGTTGATTTAATTTGAATATATCATCATCCTAGATAAGCATCTAAGGTTCCCTAGCCTTGTTTGTTAATTGAATATTCATACATATTCACATAGGGTTGTGCATCTCTTGTGAGAGATTGAAGTCTTGGTCTAGGGTTGCTATTACAGGCCTGCGGGTAGTAGTGGTGGGTTACAGACCGGGATTAGGCTGTAAACATCATTACAAGTAGTGACTGCGAGGATCGAGCAAATTGGAATAGGGTTGCTAATAAAGGCCCGTTGGGTAGAAGTGAGGGGTTACAGACCGGAGTGTTAGACGAGGTCTACATAGGTTGTAAACTTCATTTCAATTAGTGATTTCGAGTTCCGAGTGTGGCGCACTAAACAGCCTGTGGTTTTTTCCCAGTGGTTGGGTTTCCACGTAAACATCAAGTGTCATTTATTATTTCCGCATCTTATTACACTTGTATGTATATTTGACTTGCTAGGGGTATTTTCGTAAAATTGACATGCACGCGAAAATTGGGTAATAATTAGCTAAAATCTATTCACCCCCCCTCTAGCTTTATATATTAAACATGTCTTGAGTATTTAATTACTTACACCGTTGGTGAAAGCTGCGATAACAGCTACATCACTGGCGTCCTCAATTTGAGCAACCTCCTTCCCGAATCTTGCTAGATACTTCTTGATCAACTCATTGCGCTCATGCTTCAAGTTTGATAGATGAGCGAGTGACTTTCTTCTCTGCACACTCCCCATGAATTGCCTTATGAATGCCTTGCTGAGGTTTGAGAAACTGCTTATGCTTCCGGGTGGAAGTCTTCCAAACCACCTGGAGGCGAGGTCGTCGAATGTTTACGGGAAGGTGAGGCACAACAGCCCGTCATTGGATGAATACTGGGCCATAATATTGCAGAACCGGTGAACATGCTCCTTCAGATCCCTGTTCTCCTTATACTGCTTAATGGTTGGCATTCTGAATCTGTTTGGAAATTGGGTGCGAGCAATATTTTCAACGAATGGGCTATCTGACTCATCATCCGAAGATACGTTGCGACCATAGCTTGGTGCCATTGCTGAAACCTTTCTTGATAGCTCTTGCAGGGTGACATCTCGCTGACCAGTTGGCTCTCCTACTGGATCGAGTCTGCTCTTGATTGTCATTCTCCTATAATTGCCTCTATCATCCAGGCTCCTTCGATCTTCTGTGCTCTCGGATCTTCTCTACCGTGCTCTTTTGGATCGTAATTCCCTTCGTGGACGAGGACTTTTATCTTCAGACGAGATAGAACGGTGTCTCCGCCGGTTCCTTTGGTATGTGTCACTGGAATTGACCCCATGTGTTCGTATCTGGTCTCGTTCCTCCCAAGATTCTTCATTCATCACACCTTTTCCCTTCCTTTGTTTTCTCCCTTCGAAATCCTCAAGGTGGTCCGGGGAGTCTCCTCAGTGGATTGTCTTGCTTGAGCATCGGGGGTTGCAATGTGAACTTCCGACCGTAGTCTTCCGGGTGGCTGGATTCCAGGAGTGGTTAACTCATAGGGAGAAGAAATTCCCAGTCCTATGGGAAGCGAAAGCCCTATTTTGCCAGCCTCGCTGATTAAGTTTACTAGTGCAGTTTGAAAGTGCTGCAGAACCCCGAGGTCGGCTTGTAGGGAAAAATACCATAGTACACGCAGCGGAAGCGAGACTAAAAATAAATTTAGTATGTTTTAAAATTTTTCCTTTTTATGAACCTTAACCCTTTAAATTAATTAACCATGCATATAAAGTAACAAAAAGTATAATACATTTTGTCGCGTGATCCGATTGACTTACGTCGATGGTAATCCGCAAGATCTTCAATCCTAGCACGAACGTGAATTACCTAGGAGCGTGGTCTCCCTTTTCTTTGAATTGCAAACCTGTGAATGGACAAACAAACTTTTCTTTTTCTTTGTTAGTCACAAAAACAATCAAAAGAAGACTAAGATTATTCCGGTCACTTTTGAGTTCTCAATCTAATGATCGAAACTCGCGTGAACCTAAATCGATGTTGTACACACAAGCTTATTGATGAACAAGCAAATAGTGTACCATCAAAGAATAATCTATTCACTCTTTTATGTTTTTGCCGAAATCAATACACACTAATCACTAGAGTTGGATTCTATTTTTTTAAGCAAAAGAAAAACTCTCAAGCCTTGCAAGTAGGGTTAGCCGAATTCAACCAACAAAATAATATATATATATTCAACATATATATTGCATAAATTCTGCACACCTCTTTTAAAGTGAACTAATGCTGCACGCCTATTTTTAAAAACAACTAATGCTGCACGCCTATTTTTTAAAAACAACTAATGCTGCACGCCTATATCAATATATATATTGCTGCCCCCACATATATGTTTGTGTTATAAAATAAAAGAAAAGTAGATAGATGAAGAATGGTTAATAAATAATTGAGAGAGACAGATGAGAGAAGAAGTAAACAAGAGAGACGAGAGAGAGCAGAGCAGAGCATTTTCTAGTATTGATATTTGATATTTTTCTAACCATAAAATTACATGAGATACAAACATATATATAGGCAAAGCATGTTGAACAAATGGGTGGCATCAGGTGAGAGAGAGACGGTGGAGTGGAGGTAAGGGAAGATATTTTGTGGTGATATTTTGCATGTGTAAGAGAAGATATTTGTGGTGATATTTAGCATGTGTAAGAGAAGATATTTTGTGGTGATATTTATGGTGATATTTTGCTTGTTATCACATGTGGTAAAAACCACATATTATAACACTCCCCCTTGGATTTATACAACATGTATTAATTTTCTAGGGAAAAACCCAATGGGATAAAACCTAAGTAAAATATATACAATGATCTCCTGGATCTTGTGATGCTGGATGTTCTCAAAACTATCTCGTTAAAAACCTTGTCAGAAAAACCCAGTGGGATAAAACCTGATCGAAGGGAAAAAGAGTATAGTGTACATATGTTTGTTCTGAACTTTGCTCCCCCTGATTGTCTCGTTAAAAACCTTGTCAGGAAAACCCAGTGGGATAAAACCTGATCAAAAGGAAAAAGAGTACAATGCAAATATAACAATAGTTAATGTTTTCTTCAAAACATTTCTCACATTTATACTTTGCTAGGAAAAACCCAATGGGATAAAAACCTGAGCAAAGATCTCCATTGATCTGTCAGATCAAAGTAATATTTATGATGATCTTTTGGATCAAGGGAATATATATACGATGATTAGCAAGATCAAAGTAATATTTACAATGATATTTTTGATCAAAAATAACATATATACGATGATATATTGAATCAATGTAATATTTATGATGATTTTGTGGATCAAGTGATTTTTGGGTGTGTTTGGAGAATTGCCTCATTAAAAACCTTATCAGGAAAACCCAATGGGACAAAAACCTGATTTGGAAAGAAAAAGAGTACAATGCACATATGCCCCAATATAATTAATATACTTAATTTGATATGCTCCCCCTGATGGGACGCTCCCCCTGATAAAAGTTCATTTTAAAACAATCTTCTAGATTGCTAAAGTGGGGTATACAGATGTTTATTTCATGAAATGAAATAAACATCATAAATGATTGAAGGGAGTATAAACAAGGACTTGCTTTATGGAGTAATATCCATATGGAATCTTTTTCAGAATCTTTTCAACATATTCTGATTGATGGACAAACATTCCATTTGATATATGCTCGACCTTCAGGTCGAGACCATATTTCCTTTCTCATGTCTTTCATTTTTAAACTCATTTATCAAAAATTCAAGAGTTTTCAAGGGTTCTCTAGGAGCTCCAATTAAATTCATATCATCAACATATGTTGTGAATATAGTAAATTCGAATTCTGATTCTTTGCGAAGACACTTGGGTATATAATATAATTATTATACCCTTATTTTATCAGATATTCACTGAGACGGTTATACCACATCCGTCCAGATTGTTTTTAATCCATATATGGATTTTTGTATGTTCATCAAATACAGATTACGAGATCTCGATTTACATGCTTCTAGCATTTTAAATCCTTTCGGGATTATAAATATCTGCATTGAGTGAATCATATAGATAAATTATTATTACGTCTGAAGACGCATTTCAAGCCTTTCAAAGGCAGCCAATTTTATCAAAAATTCGGAACGTAATCGTATTCATTAATAGTGAATATCAAGTTTCTGTAAGAAACCTTGTATTACGAGTCGTGCTCCATATCTCACGATCTCTTTTTTCTCATCACATTTCCGTATAAAGACCCATTAGTATCCAACTAATTTGACATCTCCAGGTGTCTGAAGTACTATTGGTCTAAATACTTTATATTTGGCATATGAAGTCAATTCTTCTTGAATTGCTCATTTTCACTCAGGCCAATCATGCCTTTTGTATACAATCATTTATATTATAAATATCATAATTATCGTTTATAATTTCAGTAGCGCTACTGTGTATAAAAATACATCATCAATGATTGTTTGTTTATGATTCTACATTTCTCTCATATGATTTATAGAAATTTTCTTAATTTCAATATACTTGAATCTCTGTTGAGATTTCTTCCATTACAATGGATTTAGTCATTTCATAGATTAGTATAGAAATTTTCCTAATTTCAATATACTTGTATCTCTGTTGAGATTTCTTCAATTTTCAATGAATTTAGTCATTTTATAGACTTGTGTCTCATTAGATATATCAAACTCTTTCAGAGTTGATTTAGAGAAAGTAGATTTATTTATAACTCGAGTTTTGTTTACATTAGGATCCTGATAACAATACCTTTCAAAAAGGTTCATAAGCTTATGATATGCATCAAATGATTTATTTGTTGTCATTTACTCTGATCATTCTTTAAGAACAATTACCCGGCCGGGGTTTATGAGATGACAACTTATAAAATCTTGTTACTTTTAATATATCAAGTAACAAATTAATAATTATCTGATGATCAATTATCTTTCGTATTTAAGTGATACAAAGATTGAAATGAGACACATTTATATATAGAGAACCGAACTGGTATCTCTATTTTATATAAGAGTAACTTTTCATTTACTCTTTCTGGAGAAACTTTTCATTTGGAAATTAATCAATATAATGATATATAGATTGTGCGAAAAAATATAAACTCTCAGAAGTTTAAATGATCTAATAGAGATTAATTAAAATCAAAATTAATCTCATAATGATATAGAATTCTTATCTTAAATCATGATAGGGATGAAATAAGAAGATATATTACACAATCAAATATCTTTAAAATGTGAGCAAGTCAATGACCAATTACAAGTTGTAATGGTAAATAATGATTATAAATGAGAAATAGATGACTGCATCAACATGTAACATAGAATGTTCCATATAGAAATCGGTAATTATATTGAAATAATAAAGTTCTCGTAATTACCTGGAAACATTTGATAAATGATTTCGCTGATCCATTTTGGTTATAAGTACATGCGAAAACTAGATATTGAACGTCGATCTCAACTGGAGACGTTTGATAATACATAAACATGTGACCATCTCGTAGATGCATCAACTAGAACCATAAAATAATGAAAGAGTTCTTTTGGTGGATGAATATTTCCACATATATCCCCTTGAATGATAGAGATTTAAAACCAACTTTAGAATGAGATGGTTTATTTGGTGGATGAATATATCTACATATATCCCCTTTTCTGATCAGCAATATAATCCTGATGATAAAGAACGCAGCTTTTCTATAATTAGATTCTGGCTTGAATCACGCACAGATATTTAACATTCTTATTATTCATGGTCTTAATATGACATTAATAAAGTTATATGTCTTTGATCTAAACAGATTTCTTTATATTCTGATTGAATGATATAAAGTATCATTGATACACAATTTAATACTTTCTGGTAATAAGATTGTGGCTCTTCTAGAGCATTTAATCAGATCCGCTGGATCTGATATGGTATTAACTTTATATGCTTTTGAACTAAACATATTTCTTTATATTATGATTGAATGATATAAAGTATCATTGATACGTAATTTAATACTGTCTGGTAATAAGATTGTGACTCGTCTAGAGCATTTAATCAGATCCGCTGGATCTGATATGGTATTAACTTTATATGCTTTTGAACTAAACATATTTCTTTATGTTGTTCTTTAAATAATATCAAGTATCATTGATACATAATTTAATATTGTTTGATAGCAATATCATTGCTCTTCCAGAGCTTTCTATCAAATCCGTTGGACCTGATACATAATTTAGTATTGTTTGATAACAGTATCGTGGCTCTTCCAGAGCTTTCTATCAGATCTGTTGGACTTGATACATAATTTAGTATTGTTTGATAACAATATCATGGCTCTTCCAGAGCTTTCTATCAGATCCATTGGACCTAATACATCAATAACATTTGCTCTCAGTAAAGTCGAATTTATAAAATATTTCTGACTCCGTAGAATTATATGAGTCGTTGCACTCTCAGCAAGACATATATTTTTCCTTCTAGGAATTTTATGGACATTATTTGTAATATCATTTTATATCTCATGTGAAATGATAATAATCTTACATCATCCCGTTGGATGTGTATGAAGTGGATAAAATATTATTTCCAATTTCATTATATGTTAGGATCTTAAACCTCGTTTATGATACTCACAACATCCTGTTTGATGTGTAAATCCTTATCTGAATATTGCTCTTCATGAGTATCAAGCATGTATGAATGGATAAAATATTATTTCCAATTTCTTTAATTTTTAGGATTTTAAATCATTTTATGATACTCACATCATCCTGTTGGATGTGTATGAAATGGATAAAATATTATTTCCAATTTCATTATATGTTAGGATCTTAAACCTCGTTTATGATACTCACAACATCCTGTTGGATGTGTAAATCCTTATCTGAATATTGCTCTTCATGAGTATCAAGCATGTATGAAATGGATAAAATATTATTTCCAATTTCATTAAACTTTAGGATCTTAAATCATTTTATGATACTCACATCATCCTGTTGGATGTGTATGAAATGGATAAAATATTAATTCCAATTTCTTTATACGTTTAGGATCTTAAATCCCATTTACGATACTCACAACATCCTGTTAGATGTGTAAATCCTTTTTCTCAAATGAATGATATGTAAACATATCACTTTATATATATGAGATAAGATAAAATAAAATCATGGATCATATTAATTTTTCGAACTTCCGGTTCGACCATGAACTGTATAAGTTCATATATAAAATCCAGAAAACTTCAAATTCTGATTTGATTTGAAATCTCAGGTTTCAAATAATGAAGTATGGCATTCATGAATATAACACTAGATCTAGAACTCCAGGTTCTCATCGGTTTTCAATACCGTGCCGTATGGCATTCATGAATATAACACTGGATCCAGAACTCCAGGTTTTCATCGGTTTTTAAAACCGTGCCGACTTAAATATCATAATTCCAGAAACTTTAAGTTCTGGTTTGTCGATCTAGCCAATCTCATATGTTTAGTAAATAAACAGTTTCAGAACGGTATATATGTTCTGTAAATAACAATTCCAGGAGGCTGAGCTCACCTGTTATGTTCCGTAAATAAACAGTTCCAGAACGGTATATATGTTCTGTAAAAACAATTCCAGGAGGCTGAGCTCACCTGTTATGTTCCGTAAATAAACAGTTCCAGAACGGTATATATGTTCTGTAAAAACAATTCCATGAGGCTGAGCTCACCTGTTATGTTCCGTAAATAAACAGTTTCAGAACGGTATATATGTTCTGTAAAAACAATTCCAGGAGGCTGAGCTCACCTGCTATGTGCATAAAAATAAATCCAGAACTATATATATATGTTCCATTGACGGCACAGCCATCTAGTATACGAAATATATATAGATCCAGAATATTGGGATGTAATTAAGTCACCCCTCAGGGATCCTTTTTATTTACATACGCTCGTGCTGATAACGTGTTATAAAATAAAAGAAAAGTAGATAGATGAAGAATGGTTAATAAATAATTGAGAGAGACAGATGAGAGAAGAAGTAAACAAGAGAGACGAGAGAGAGCAGAGCAGAGCATTTTCTAGTATTGATATTTGATATTTTTCTAACCAAAAAATTACATGAGATACAAACATGAAACTAAATATACCACGGTGTGTATAAAGCTATCTAGAGGGGGGGTGAATAGATTTTACGCTTTTTACCCAATTTTTCGTGTTAGTCAAAATTACGAAATTACCCTCAAGATAATATAAACAAGCAAGTGTAATATGGTGCGGAAATTAAATTAACACTTGAATTTTTACGTGGAAACCCTCACGGGAAAAACCACGGGCTATGTAAGTAAGCCACACTCGAACCTCGAATCCACTAAATGTGCAAACGATTACAACCTAATCCCGGAAGTAATCACACATCTACCTAATCCCGGTATGAGTGAACCTAGTCCAATTTGCTTGCGATCTAAGCAACCTAATCCCGATTGCTACACACAAGACTTAGCTTCTCTTGAAGAGAATACAACCCTAAGTGAATATATGAAAATATCCAAAATGCAACATAGAGCAAGGGAAACCCTATATGCTTATCTAAGATGATTAATATGCAATTAAGAACAATCCTAGATATCAAAACTAAATGACATGTCAAATAGTTAAGCTAATCAATATCAAGTATAAAACCTAATATGCTAGCACAATACAACTTCTCAAACATACATCATACTAATCTCAATTTTGTATCTAGAGCATACAAAATAACAATCAAGTAATTAATTGAGATTTGCTAGATAAATTAAACACAAAATATGTAAGATATTAGTGAAAAGCTTACCAAGCAAAGTATGATGAAGATTCCATGCTAGATGACATCTAGATGATCTAAGATGATGCTAGATGATGATTGATGATCATGAAATTGTGTTTGAGTAATTAAAAATGAGTTCTTTGTGTATTTTTCTTCTCTTGAAAAATATCCTAAGTATGAAGCATGAATAAGAACTCTTGTCAATGACCTAAAATCAAGTTAGCATATATATAGAGGCCATAAGTGAAGTGAGGTCGTTTTGAAAACTCGCCAGAAAATCACTCTGTGCGCTGGTGGACCTGCGCTGGTGGACCAGCGCAGGACCAGCGCACAAGCCAATTTTGGCTTGAGCGCTTGACGACAGGCGCAGCCACCAGCGCCAGTCCAGCGGCGCCATACTGGGCGATCGGCGCTGGTCCACACCAGCGCACGACCAGCGGCGCGCCACTGGGCGATTTGCGCCGGTGAGCGGCGCTGGTCGACCGGCGCTGGTCGACCAGCGCACAGCCCCAAAATTTGCATCCCACATGCAATGATGCAAGGGGTGCAAAGTCAAACAAGATGCATCCTAAAAGCCTAAATGCTATGATGTTTTCAACACAAGATGCAATCATAAAATCAAGCAAGAAGAGATGTAAATAATCATTTATGCACAACAAAAAGAAACACAACATACAAAGATTAAACATATGCATGAGTTGTGAGTGTGTGCAACTATCTCTTCAAGACAAGAAAGCACTTAGAATATTACCTTTGGTGCTTGTCAATAATGAGGTCTTCAAAGGGCCTAATGCACTAACAACAACATTTAAACTACCCTTACAAAGTATCCCCATTTATGGTTTGATCACGAAATAAGCCAATTAAAAACAACGGGAATCCTTACAAAACATATATATAGGCAAAGCATGTTGAACAAATGGGTGGCATCAGGTGAGAGAGAGACGGTGGAGTGGAGGTAAGGGAAGATATTTTGTGGTGATATTTTGCATGTGTAAGAGAAGATATTTGTGGTGATATTTAGCATGTGTAAGAGAAGATATTTTGTGGTGATATTTATGGTGATATTTTGCTTGTTTTCACATGTGGTAAAAACCACATATTATAACAGTTTGCAAAACTAATATATCTTGCGGCACACACATTTATGTTTGCAAGAATAATATATATTGCTCTTGCCATATATATTTTTATGTATATCACGGCAATTTCCTCTACAATGTAGGATTTTTGTCTTTTGACCTAAATCCTAACCCTAGGTAGATTTGTTTAGAATTTCAAACCCTAATCCAACTCTATAGTGTAGTATTAAATTATGACTAAATTAAAAGACTTCCTATTTGATTAAATAAATAAACCTTATTATTTATTTTCTTACCAAATAAGTCTTTTAATATACTACTACCAATAGTATAACTCTAGGAAACATATTTCCTGTTCAAAAAAAGATTTGTTTCTTAATTAAACAATTAATTAATAAATTAATTAATTCTTATTTAATTAAACAATGAAACAAAATAATATATAGGCTAATATATTAACCTTGCCGCCCCACTTGTCTAAAATTGGGCCTTATATTATTTTCTTATTTCATTTAATCCATTGGACTTTAAATAAAAAGCCCACATGTGAACCAGACCCATTCTTACTAAAAGAAACAAGCCCACATGTCTTTCATTAATATATTAATATAATTGAGCAGCCCATTAAATAAATAATGTGCAAATTATATTCTTAATATATTAAATGCAATTCTAAATGGACCCATAAATTGGTCCGGTAGAATATATCAAGTGATCCATGCAAGTCCGTGTGGATTGGGGATCTTGGCGGGCCATCTAAATTTAAGCTTCAATAGACATAACCTAATCATAATCAACAAATGATTCACTTAGGTCCGATCCATTAATTTTAACTCATTCCATTAAAGAGCTAAAACTGAACTCTTAAATAAAGATAGAAAAGGAAGATGTTCCTCATTCATACCCTAGACAATCATATTGGAGAAAGTGTATCCTCGTGATTAATATCAGTAATCGCCAAGAGTTTATAGACCGCCTATAACTCTCCAAGTTACCATATTTACTCATATGACCACGTTTTGAACTTAGATATTTTGACTTGTCCAGAAGCCATGTTTTCAATAGACACTATCGAAAACTCAACGTTGAGATTTAATATCCAATTACCTCAAAACATCCATATGATGATATTATACTCTCATTTAATAAATGGAGCCACGATGTCCATATCTATAAATGAAGTCCTCTATCGATTAACAAATGAATATCACCAAACTATCGAGGATAGACTATGCGATATAATCGTACTCATTGATAACTCAAATGATATCACTTGCAACCATAAGTCCATCATTTATCTCAGGATTAAGATAGACTCTCCGATTGTCCTGATAATGAAAAGACTATTATCTATTGACGGTTCTAGATAAAGCTTTTCATTGTGATCCAGTTCAATGCACCCAGTGCACTAGATTCTTTTGCTCGAAGACACTCCGATGATTTTAGACTCATCATATCTCATTTGATCCCACTCAGATGCTAGCAAAAGAATTCTACAACTTTAACAAGATAAAGGTGCCCAACCTTTAACTTAAGTTGTGAACATTATTCAAGACTAACTAAAGAATTGTGTCTACCACATACATATCCAGATGTACGAACAATTCTTCTTTTCTCATAGTCTTTAGACCTTATGATTATTTACTTTGACAATTATAATATTAAACTATAAATGCTATACGATTTGTTAAACTAGAAATCACTTTATTAATATGAAAAAGATTGTTAATTACAATATTACACTCTTGCTATTGAGCATAATCCTAACACGGCTGCCATAGTTCCTAGCGTTGATGCCGATTGTTCCTCGATCGTCACCGCCCTATCTCTTGTCGGTGCGGTTGGTTCAACAATTAGATCTCCGCTGGAGTTACCATCCTTGTCGCTGTCGTTGTTCATATTTTTCAATTCGCAAGGGTTCCTCGAAGTTTCTGTTCTGGATGCCCCATTCTTCTAGCGCCAATTGTTGACGGTGAAATTTGGATTGCCACGCACTCAACAATTATATCAATTCAATGTAAAACGAGAAAATAATCAATGCATGCAAAAGATAGGTTTTACGTGGAAAACCCTTGAATGGGAAAAAACCACGGCGCCCCAGAGGGCAGAAAGATAATACTAGGCTTATTGCTTTGTTTACACACTCAGATCTCTCATACAATTGCTCTTTTCTCTCTGTTTTCGAACCCCTTCCTCGTGGGATAGATGGTTCTATTTATACATGTTAATTAGGGTTTCCCCTTGTTTTTAGCCGTGTTGGTGATAGGATTCCCCTTTTGATTCGTACTAGGATTCCCATGTTGTCTTTGATCCGGGTATGCTCTTATCTCTTTTCCTCTTTATGATTCCTTGTTGCCATGAGTCTTCTAAAGGTTTAGGGTTTATTTCAGTGTTTCTGCCGAGTCGGTTTGAGCCCAGCATGCTGATGCAGTGAACACCTTCACTCATGGGTATTATCCTTCGGCGACCACGTTTCTACCTTTGGTGAGTATATATCTAGCTTTGGCGACCACACCTTTGACTTTATTGATTTAAGACATCCTGACTAGCCACATTTTCTTCCTTGACCCGGTCAACGAGTGACGTGGCAACATTTTCTTCATCATTTGTTGACTCCTTTGGTGACGTGTCTGCTTGGCGAATTTATATATACAACATCCACCTTTAATTATACCAACAAAAAAAAACACCTTAATTTTAAGATATTTTTTAATTGTGCATCTACAAATATTATCTATAAATCCAATTTATTTATTTTTTCTTGCAGTTGAAATAAATTGTTTACACAATTTGATTAAAAATATTTACTATTTGTAAGTTTGTTAAGTTTATATAAATTAAAATTCAGATTAATTTTGTTATAAAATAAAATTCTTATAAAATAAAAGAACCCTAAAAGGCTAAAACCATTGCAAATGCATCAAATTTGTTCCACAACTAAAACCACATCAACCAATTGAAAAGAAAGATATTGGAATCAAACTATATCTAGGTTTTCTAATTCTCTTACAAAATCAATAACAACAATACCACAAAGAAAGTAATCCTATAAGATTATGTTTGGCTACCGAGAAACAGAGAAAAAAAAATTGAAACAAAGACAATGATTTTGCTTTTAGTACCTAAAGAGTGATTATTATTTTTTATTTAATTTTAAAAAACAATTAACTTTGTTGACGGTGATTTTTTGGATTATGAAAAAACCACACGTCCGAGAACGTTAATGCGAACGATAATGATACTGTAAAGTGAGAAAATAATAATTAAGCATACAAGACACAAAATTTATGTGGAAAACCCAAAAAGAGAAAAAAAAAAAACCACGGTTGACAGAGACGGTGAGAATAAGGTTTCACTATGTAAATATGAATTACACACTCAATCTCTCTTCCACTCTTGCAGTTATATGCGTTTTTACGTATGTACATAATAGAATTTAAGGGTCTATTTATACATGCATAGAACCCTAATTCTTGGTGTACGAGTAAGGAAAGTTGACGAGATTTAGTATGATCCTAATTCGTTGGAGTTGTTTTTATCTTCTTTCATGTTTTGTTTATCCTACGCATTAAATGAATTAGATCTCCTGTTGAATTTGGACTCCAATATCTTTAGGGAAATTTGTTTCCTTATCGAAGTGTACACTTCATGGTTCCTTTTTTGAGTAAGATTATTCCTCTTCGTATTTGAGTCATTGTTAACTTGGAGTTACAGCCTTCCACACATCACTAGCCAACCGGTTATCTAACCTGACCGGGTCTTCTTTACCCGATTGGTTACTCAAGCCAACCAATGTCCGATCAATTGTTCAGCCTGACCAGGTTTTTCTATTCGATCGGTTAGATGAACCCGATCAGGTTATCCCTACCCGATCGACCTAATGAACCTGATAAGGTCGTCTTTTCCCGATGAATTGGATGAACCCGATCGGATCTTTCTGGAGTCAAAGGTTGAGCCTTAGTCAACTACAATTGGTTTCATTTGGCTGACTTTGGTGTCATGGCATACTTGATTATCGCTTTTTCCGGTATCGATACTGACTTGTTAGTTCACTAAATTTTACCAATAACAATACCACCTTAACTATTTGAGCCGAGTACCTCGTTCGGTTTTGAAAAATGATTTACCCGTTGAGATTTAAGGGAAAGAATCATTCCCCACCCCCACCACCCCACCCCCCCCCCCACACACACACACACACACACACACACACACACACACACATTATGCCATATTGGTAATTCTCCCCTCTGTATTTTGCTTAATGGCCATTTTCCCCCCCTCAAAGCAAAAGTATTCGCCAAATACCCTCCCTACTGTTACTTTTTCCGTTAAAATGAGAAATTGACTATTATATTGAAGGGTATTATGGTAATTTTAAAAAATAAATGAAGGGAAATTATCATCTCTCCCCCAGAGGTTTGCCATATTAGATAAAAAAAATTCCTCTAGTTTCAATAATAGTCAGTTAACCCCCTGACACTCTAAATATTAGTTATTTTACCCCTTCTATCAAATTAAAAAAATAAAAACACCTCCACCAAGGATTGAACCTTCAACTTTGTGTTTAAGAGCAACTCGCTCTAACCTACGGAGCTACTTTAGCTCACTATTGAAGGATTGTTGATTTAAATGTATATATATAATATGTTTATATAATTTTTATTTATTATTTTTATTATTTTCTGGGTTTTTTTCTTATCAAATTGAAATAAATATATTTTTTGAAAAGGAAAAGTATTCAAAAAAAGAAAAAAGGAAAAAAGAAAAAAAGAAAAAAAATTTATAGGCTTTGATTTTCTAGATTTTATGGGTTTCCTTTTGTTTTCTTATTTTCTTTTTCTTTTTATAAATCTATTTTTATATATTATTTTTAAATATGAGTTAATTTTAAATTATATAAACATATTATATATATATATATATATATATATATATACATTTAAATCAACAATCCTTCAATAGAGAGCTAGAGTAGCTCAGTTGGTTAGAACGTATGACTCTTAAGCATAAGGTCAATCCTTGATGGAGGCGTTTTTATTTTTAATTTGATAGAATGAGCAAAATGACAAACATTTAGAGTTTCAGGGGGTTGACTGACTATTATTCAAACTAGAGGGACTAGTTTATCTAATATGGCAAATCTCAAGGGGAGAAATGATAATTTCCCTTCATTTATTTGTTAAAGTTACCATAATACCCTTCAACATAACAGTCAATTTGTCATTTTAATGGAAAAAGTAATGGTAGGTGGGTATTTGGTGAGGGGGATGGAATTACCAATATGGCATAATATAGGGGGGTAAATGATTCTTTCCCTATATTTAATTCTATCTTTAAATCCTGTCTTCAAGCTCATTAATGCTAGTTTTGTCTTAACAACTAAGCACTTAATTTTAGCCACAACATTTGATTTGTTTAACTAATTTGATATGCTGATGTGACTTGTGATAATTAATCATACTCTTCGAGTGACACTTGTAAGGCAATTAGTGGTCGTGTGGGCGGTAGTTTTCGAAGAACATGCAACAAAGCCAACACTTACCAATAATGCATTCATAGAATAGTTATATATTAAATAGATTTTGCTTGAAATATCATTAATGTACATTAAATTTAAATTATTTTAAATATTTAAATATATATAATGGTATTTTTGTAATTAAAAATAAACATTTATTACTGTGCCAAATTCGGCATATGCTATACTCTTCGAGTGACACTTGTAAGGCAATTAGTGGTCGTGTGGGTGGTAGTTTTCGAAGAACATGTAACAAAGTCAACACTTACCAATAATGCATTCATAGAATAGTTATATATGAAATAGATTTTGCTTGAAATATCATTAATGTACATTAAATTTAAATTATTTTAAATATTTAAATATATATATATATAATGGTATTTTTGTAATTAAAAATAAACATTTATTACTGTGCCAAATTCGGCATATGCTATACTGTGTGCCAAATTTGACACAAAGTATAACATATGCCAAATTTGGCACAGCATTTGATAGTGCATTGGAGTATGGTTTTTGTACTTTGTGCTAAATTATAGTATTGGCATAATAATTTAGTACATGGAGATGCTCTAAAGTTGGTGTAGTATACTAGTTTTATTATACTGTAGTACTTATTCTGCAACTGGTAACATGAGTAGGGATGGCAACGGGTCGGGTTCGGGCGAGTTTTGCAAAATCCAAACCAGCACCGGCTAAACTTTGTGTCACCCGCACCTGCCCGTGAGCCGGTGAAAATAAACGGGTTTGCGGGTGGGTTTTGGGGGCACCCACACCTACCTATGAACCTGTGAAACTAAGTGGGTCCACGGGTCACACCGGCAAACCCGCTAATTTTTTTCATTTTTTATTTAATAATATTTCTATATTATTTATATATAAATGAGAGTTGAGAATTGTAATTCTCAAACTTAGAATGAGTGAAGTTTTTATATTTTATTATCTATATGGTTAAAAAGTTTCTATTGGAGTTTAAATTTATAATATTTTAAATAATAAATATTATATAATTTTTATTTATACAGGTTCACGGATTCACCCGCGTGTTCGTTTTCTCAACCTAAACCCGCTAGATTTTTCTTTATACAGGTTCACAGTTTACGAGTCATAAATTCACCACCAGAGGTTCGGGCAAGGGCAAGTGCCCACCACCGAGTCAAATTGCCATCCCTAAACATAAGTCGACTCTGCTAAAGTTGGTGTAGCAAGCTTCGTATAAAAAAACAAACAAAAGGCACACGACCGTACTAAAGAAGTTGTAGTATTTATCACTCTATTAAAGTTAGTGTAGTATACGTTCTTTTCAAAAAAATAAAAAAATAAAAAAATAAAAAAATGTTATTGTAGTATGCTAGTATTTATTCCGCAACTTGTAACATGAGCTCACCAGTCACCACCCCAAAAAAGATTTTCAAAAGCTTTTAACTGCTGTGTTTTTTTTACTAAAATATATTTTATTATATATATCCAATAAGTATGTGGGCGCTGTTAGTTTTTGGTTAATCTTGTACTCTTGTTTTTTTATTTTTTATTTTATTTTATTTTATTATTATTTTTTATTGAATGTACAACAACTACTGGGACCTTGCAAAGATTGGATACTACTAGCACAGCCCAGACGACTACTCCCACAAGTGGGGAGAGGACACTCACACATGAGTTGGGACAAGGAAATAATGGGTGTATATATATATATATACATGGTGCCGGGCATTGGACCGTGGTGGTGGAGTCTCCCTTTGGAGAGTCACACCACATTGGCAAGAGGCCCAATGGCTCTTGTACTCTGGTTATGATTACATATTTACATCTGATATGTACTTTTAAATTAATAATATTATTATTATAATAAATAAAGAAAATTTCAATTATATCTAATTTTATGTATGTCTCTTTAATATAAATATTACATGAACTATTACAATAGGATTGTCGGGACATGTCAATATCAAACAATACATGTGTGACTCAGATATCTATTTCTATAATAGGAGATAATTATTCCCACAACCCAGGAAGAAAATTCTTCACATATGCTTGTAAAATGCAAATTGTGGGATTTAAACCCCTCACCACTTATGTAGAAGAGATGTGCACTACCGTCTCTACTAAGAGGTGATGTGCGAAAATATATTTCTTTTAAGCTTTGGTTTCTTATGCATCATAAACTAGTTTAACCTATAAATATACACATACACACACATATATATGTATATATGTATATATATAATCTTATTTATTTTTCTTTAGTTTTCATTTAAGCAATTTTATTCCTACTGTTGCAACTAAATTGATTTTCTTATTCTTTGATTCATCTATCCGAATAATTTTAGATACGAGAATACAAATTTGATAAGTCCATTTATACTCTTTGCGTATCCCCTATTTTCCTATGTTTTGATCTCGTTTTCCTTAAGTTTACCATGTTTTAATGTTTAAATAATGTGCTTGTAGGTCTATTTGTTCTAGGAGGAGTCTTCATGTGATAATAGAGATTTTTCGGGCAAGTACAGGATTATCGGGTTAAAAGAGCATTTTTTCCAGTTTTCGTCGAAGCATACCGCGCTAGGCAAAATGGTGTACCGCGACCTGTACCACATTTTTGAAGATTTGATCCACTGCCAAGTTTCATCAGACAGGAACGTCGAAGTGTATCACGTCAGACCAAAATGCGTACCATGAAGTTCAACAAAAGGTGTTCGTCAGACAGATCGTCAAAGCGTATTGCGAGACGTACTGCGAGATGACAGCCACCACTTGCTTTTCACCTATTTTGGGACCCACTTTGACCTACATATACATATGACTTTACCAAATTTTCCAAAGTGGTGCTTCACAAATTCAAGATCTCAAAATAGCTCCATTCACGCCTATCAACACTTCCTCCACAATTTTAACACGAATTCACCATAATCATCATCTCTTCACCATAAATCATCACAAATCCATCACCTCCACTCCAGAACCTTCTCTTACACACCATACGCATCCTTAATCAACACCTTGGAGCAGCAAAGGAAGCTTGGAAGAATTAAAGTCATTGGAGCCCAGCTTGCAAAGAAGAAGTTCTACATATAAGTTCATTTCTTGCAACTTATTCTCTTATCTTTGTGTATTTGCTATGGTTTACTTCAATTTATTATCTCAAATGACTTTGAGGTGTAATATGAGCTAAACACTTTTATGCTAGAATTATGATGATACCAAACCCTTAATCCTTTAGTAATGATTTGCCTAATTTCTCTTAAAATGCTTGTATTGTAATATGGATATTTTGTGAGCTTAATATGCTTTTGCTTGATTGATCATCTTGTAATTATTCTATTGGTTGTGTGTACGAACCGAGAGGTGACGCATTAAACGTGCTTGTCACGATATCCACTATATATGATCAGTAAGGTAGAGATACGCGAGATTGACGTATAGGGAACGTATGTGTGTCCCACCGTGCTAGATTAGCTCAAATATATTCTGTATGTTTGGGTGCGATTTCTATTACTTGAAAGAGATTAGGAGTTAGTTCAAGGGGGCACGAACCTATAATGTGTACTTGCATAATTTGGGAGATTAGGCAGGTCGAATTCTTAATTAGAAGGGTGCGGTGGATTCTAAATTCTAGCTGAAACTAATTATAGCACAATGTGTATAAAACTATCTAGAGGGGGGGTGAATAGATTTTACGCTTTTTACCCAATTTTTCGTGTTAGTCAAAATTACGAAATTACCCCTAAATAGATAAAGCAATAAATCAAGTAAAATATGCGGAAATTAAATAACACTTGATTTTTACGTGGAAACCCTCACGGGAAAAACCACGGGCTAGTAAGTAAGCCACACTCGAACCTCAAATCCACTAAATGTGTAAACGATTACAACCTAATCCCGGAAGTAATCACACACCTCCTAATCCCGGTATGAGTGAACCTAGTCCAATTTGCTTGCGATCTAAGCAACCTAATCCCGGAAGCTACACACAAGATTTACTTTCTCTATGAAGAGAATACAACCCTAAGTGAATATATGTGAATATCCAAAATGCAACATAGAGCAAGGGAAACCCTATATGCTTATCTAAGATGATTAATATGCAATTAGAACAATTCTAGATATTAAAAACTAAATGACATGTTCAATCAAATAGTTTAGCTAATCAAGATTAAGCACAAAACCTAATTAGCTATCACAATACAACTTCTCAAACATACATCACACTCATCTCAATCTTGTATCCAAAGTATAAAAAAATAACATACAAGTAATTAATTGAGATTGCTTGTTAAGAGAAACACAAAATATATAAGATATTAGTGAAAAGCTTACCAAGCAAAGTATGATGAAGAATCCATGCAAGAAGACATCTAGATGGTCTAAGATGATGCTAGATGATGATTAATGATCATGAAAAAGTGTTTGAGATGATAAAAATGAGTTCTTGGAATTTTTCTTCTCTTTGAAAAATATCCTAAGTATGAAATCTGAATATGAACTCTTGTGATTGACCTAAAGTCAAAGTGGCATATATATAGGGTGTCAAGATGAAGTGTGGTTGTTTTGATAAGTGACACCACAATTTTGCCATGGGCGCCATACGTAGGGCGCTTCTGTACAGCGCATGTACAGTGCCCCTACTCTGTTCTCGCGATAAAACAGAGGGGCGCTCTACGTAGAGCGCTTTGTAGAGCGCCTCTACAGCGCTCGTACAGCGACCGAATTAAATCGATCAAGTCTGTACAGTGCCCAACGGGGGTTGTTCGTACATCGCTTTTGTAGAGCGCTCTTGGGAGCGCCCAGTGTAAAAATGCAATCCTAAGTCTAAGCATGACAAGGCAATTGGATATGCAAGATGCAATCAAACTAACATGCAAGAAGAGATGTTAATGAGCATTAAGGCACACAAATAAGACACATAACATACAAGGATTAAACATATGCATGAGTTGTGAGTGTGTGCAACTATCTCTTCAAGACAAGTAAGCACTTAGAGTATTACCTTTGTAGTGTTTAACACTTGCAAGGGCCTTGAGCTTGAACACATTCCTAAGCTACCCTTACATGATCCCTACATATGGTTTGATCACGAAATAAGCCAATTAAAAACTACGGGAATCCTTACAATCTCCCCCTTTGGCTATTTCGTGACAAAACCATCACTCACATGATTCCTCACATAAAAAAAAAAAACAACGGGATAACATAGATCTTCTACAATACAAAGAGATAATAAACAAAGTAAAATCTTCAATGCTCCAATCTCTTGTAGAACAACCAACCCTTCAAAACAAGGTTTCTATATTTTTCCAAAAAAAAATGCATGTGAGATTAATCAAGTGATATCAAAACAAGCATTTGCATATTTAGAATTTAGGCACAACATTACAAAGATATGCAATGTATGATAAATGCAATGCTCCCCCTCAAAGGGTTACTCCCCCTCAATGTGTTATCTCCCTAATGTGCATAATTGCAACAACAATTTGCATCTCCCCTTACCAAATCCTACTCCCCCTTTTTGTCATGATATAGGCAAAGGAGTAGTCCTCAACCGGGTCACCCAAGGCAAAGAGAGATAGTAGCATACTAAATATTTGCATAGTCATATAAGCCACTTTATGCATCTCAATAAATTGGAGAGAAACAAGGAGATTTATTTTTATTGAAAATGTGTGAAAAATCATGCTTTGCATACAAGACATGTAGCATTCAAGTCCAAAATACAATGGTATTTGGCAAAACAAATGACAAAGGTTTCAAAAAGAATTCAAACCAATTTCACCATTTGTCATGAGAAAAGCAAGGATATAGAGATTATTGATTTCTATTTAAGAGTAACTATATCCAGCTTTATAAGCGAAACATGGTATGAGCGACTTTGCACCCTATTTGATTTTTCCGGATAAGATATCCGTATGACAGTAGTCATGTTCAACCAATAAAGAAAGAGAGACATTTGAAATATAAATTCCTTTGAACGGATACAAGATCCTTTATTCATTTTGAGTCTCATAAGCTTTCACACAAGTTTTGTATTTTAAGAATATGCAATCATCAATTCATGCTTTTCATGTGAGCATGTTTTATGAATTTCATGCTTTTTCATTTGACATTAGCATGTTATAAAAGAATCATCATGTCATGGAGATAACTATAGGTCATTCAAATCATACTTCCTAAGAACATCTCCTAGTCCAAAAATGCATGTTTGAACATAAATATGACATGGATTGTAGACAAGCATTGATCACACTTATTAGATAGAAAACATATATACATATGTGCAACCAAGCTTACTCAAGCAATTAGGAAAGAGGCATAAGATTTTTCAAATTTTTGCAAACAACACATATGCAAAATAAATCTCTTTGCTTGAGTTCCCCATATGGGGTCAAGTACCATACTCATCACTCCACCAAACAAATTCCAATCTACTAAGAGTTTTAAATCGAGTAGCATCTAAAGGTTTAGTGAATAGGTCCGCAAGTTGATCGTTTGTACCTACATGCTCAAGTACAATAACTTTGTTCTCAACAAGCTCTCTAATGAAGTGATGGCGGATGTCAATATGCTTAGTTCTAGAATGTTGGACCGGATTCTTGGAAATATTAATAGCACTCATGTTATCACAAAAGAGAGTGAGAGTACCTTGGTTGAATCCGTAGTCTACTAGCATTTGCTTCATCCATATAAGTTGAGTGCATCCATTCCCCGCGGCTATGTACTCGGCTTCCACCGTGGACAAGGAAATCGAGTTTTGCTTCTTACAAAACCAAGACACCAAGTTGTTACCTAGAAAGAAGCAACCGCCCGATGTGCTCTTCCTATCATCACAATTTCTTGCCCAATCCGCATCACTATATCCTACAAGACTAGGATTAGTGTCAAATGAGTACCAAATCCCATAGTTGGAAGTCCTATTCACAAAGCGAATGACTCTCTTAATCGAAGAGAGATGGGACTCCTTGGGATCGGATTGGTACCTAGCACAAACTCTTACACTAAATGATATATCGGGCCTACTTGCGGTCAAATAGAGCAAGCTCCCTATCATGCCACGATATAAGGTTTGGTCCACACTTTTACCGCTAGCATCCTTGCTTAGCTTCAAAGTGGTGCTCATAGGAGTGTCACAATGTTTGGCTTTTTCAAGACCAAACTTCTTCACTAGGTTTTTGGCATATTTGGCTTGGGTTATGAAAATCCCATTATCTAGTTGCCTAATTTGCAAACCTAGGAAGTAACTAAGCTCACCAACAAGACTCATCTCAAATTCATGAGACATAACATCAACAAATTATTGGACCTTGGTGTTGTTGGTGGAGCCAAACACTATGTCATCAACATATATTTGAGCTATGAAAAGCTCATCATTGTCTCTTTTGATGAATAGTGTATTGTCAACACTACCTCTTGTGTAGTTATTGTCAATAAGAAATTGAGTGAGGCGCTCATACCAAGCCCTCGGTGCTTATTTCAACCCATATAGTGCCTTCTTGAGGCGATAGACATGGTTGAGGTGGTGAGCATCCACAAACCCCTTAGGTTGTTCAACAAACACTTCCTCTTGCAAGAAGCCATTGAGGAAGACACTCTTGACATCCATTTGGTGCAATTTGAACTTATGCATGCAAGCAATGGACAAGAGAAGCCTAATAGACTCTAAACGGGCAACGGGAGCAAATGTCTCCTCAAAGTCAATACCCTCAATTTGAGAGTACCATTGTGCTACAAGTCTAGCCTTGTTCCGCACTATGTTGCCATCCTCATCGGATTTGTTCCTAAATATCCATTTGGTGCCTATGACATTAGTGGTCTTAGGCATAGGAACTAGAGTCTAAACCTCATTCCTTTCGAATTGGTTTAGCTCTTCTTGCATGGCAAGAACCCAAAATTCATCATTTAAGGCTTCTTCAATCTTTTTGGGTTCAATTTGAGAGGTGTAGCATGTATAGCTAATAAGATTAGCAAGTTGACGTCTAGTCCTAACACCCTCATTAACCTCTTCAATGATATCTTCTTTATCATGGAGTTTCCTAACCCATGGAGCGGGTTCTTTAGAGTCCAAGAGAGGAACTCTATCAATAGGTTGTGTGTCATCATTGTTGACATTAGATGTCCCAACATTAGGAGACACCACAACCTCCTCCTCCAAAGGAGAACCATCACTAAAAATAACCTCCTCCTCATGATCATTTGACTTGAGCCTAGTATCATCAAATACGACATTGGATGATTCCATAACACTTAGAGTCTTTAAATTGAAAGCTCTATAGGCTCTACTATTCAAGGCATAGCTAATAAAAATACCCTCATCACTCTTAGCATCAAATTTGCCAAGTTGATCACGGTCATTCAAAATGTAGCATTTGCTTCCAAAAGTATGGAAGTAGCTAACATTTGGCCTCTTGCCTTTCCATAACTCATAGGAGGTGTTTCTAGTACCGGGCCTTAGGAAAACTCTATTTCCTATATAGCAAGCCGTATTGATGGCTTCGGCCCATAAGTTCCTAGGGACATTGTTGCTAAGCAACATCACACGGGCAATCTCTTGAAGGACCCTATTTTTCCTCTCAACAACTCCATTTTGTTGAGGTGTCCTTGGAGCCGAAAACTCATGGGAGATGCCTAAACCATTACAAAAGGTTTCAAAGGTAGCATTCTCAAATTCCCTCCCATGGTCACTTCTAATCCGTTTTATGCTTTTAATATTAGAGTTCATCTCATTTTGTATTTTATTACAAAGCATTTTAAACTTATCAAAAGTTTCGGATTTTTCTCTAAGAAAATATGTCCATGTGAACCTAGAGAAATCATCAACACAAACAAAAATGCATCTCTTTCCACCTAAACTTTCGGTTTGCATGGGACCCATGAGGTCCATGTGGAGAAGCTCAAGAGGCTCTTTGGTGGTGAGATACTTACCCTTTTTGTGTATGCTTTTAGTTTGCTTTCCTTGTTGGCAAGGTCCACAAACACCATTGGCTTTCTTCCCAAGCTTAGGGAGGCCACGCACACAATTGAACTGTCCAAGGGTCCGTAGATCCCTAAAGTTCATGTGGCTAAGTCTTTCATGCCACAACTCAATTTGCTCATCCATGGACACATGATTAGATACAATACTAGCTTCAAGACAATAACAATTGTCGCTAGATCTCATGCCCTTCAACAAGGTTTGTCCATCGGGTTTTAGGATAGAGCAATAATCTTTAGAAAACAAGACGGAATATCCTTCATCACTAAGATGTGAAATGCTTATTAAATTGGCTTTCAAGCCATCAACAAATAAAGCATTGGATAAGGAGGGTAATCCGGGAACGAAAATGGTTCCTTTCCCTACAACATTTCTTTTGGATCCATCACCAAAAGTGACATTTCCACATTCCTCCATAACAAGAGTCTCGAAGAAACTCTTGTTTCCCGTCATGTGCCTAGAGCACCCACTATCCAAATACCAAAAATTAGAAGAATTTGCCTTCAAGGCTATTTGTGCAACATGGCAAACATTTTCATTCTTTCTAATCCACTTAGCAACAATTTTAGCTTTCTTAGTGGTCTTTGGTACATGTGCACTACTATTCCTAGGATCATGCAAATCAATATTATCATTCCTAGAAACATGCATCTTGGCTCTATTCTTTCTCTTTTTAATCATGCTTTGTTTTCTACACATTTTAATATATTGAAAGCAATTTGGTCTAATATGACCATCACAACCACAAAAGTGATAAATAGGGATGAAAAAAGGAATCATACCTTGTCTTTGTGCACGTATGGGAGCTCGTCCATGTCTTTGTGGATAAGTGGGTTCAATCCATCTTCGTTGTTGAATCGGTCTAGGTTGCTTCCAAGCTTGAGGTTGCATGATTGGTCTCTTTCCTTTGTAAGCCAATTGTGGAGGAATGTTGGCTTGAGGGACCCTAGGGGGTTGAGCTTGAGATTGCCTTCTTGGCCCCATCTTCACTTGTGCATTAGAACATTGTCCTACTTCTAACTTCTTCCTAGGAATTTGCACAATTGAAGTTTCTTCGTTCTTCAAGCTCTTGACAAACACGGTCTTGTTAAAGGTTGAGATTTTCTTGCCATCTTCATACCCAAGACCTCTCTTATCATTTGGACTCTTTCCAACACCAAGTAAATGATCAAGCTTCTTGGTGCTAGAATCTATCCTAGCCAAGGACCCTTTAACTTCTACAAGTTCCCTCTTCAAGCCTTCTTCACTTCTCTTGGATAAGTCTAACTCCTCAATTAACTTATCCTCTCTCCTCTTCAATCTTTCCACTTGTTCACTTAAGTGGTCATTGTGAGCCGAAAGTTCAAGGTTCTCTTCTCTCAACCTCTCAATCTTTCTTGTGCTTTTAAATGCTAAATCATTGAACTCGGCATGGTATTTAGCAAGCACCTTTTGCTCCACAAATTTCTTTTTGGAAATAGACGAGGAGTCACTTTCTACTTCACTAGAGTCAATTTCCTCTTGACTCATCTCCTCTTTTTCACTAGCACTTTTGCTCTTGTGAGAAGAGGCAAAAGCTAGGAAGTTAGCCATTAGCTCTTCTTCACTTGAAGACTCATCTTCCTCATTAGAGTCATCACTACTCCCATTCCAAGTGGCGGCCATCACTTTGCCCTTCTTCTTTTTATTGTGATTAGCACATTCGGGGGCAAAGTGACCAATCCCACCACATTCAAAGCATCGGACCCCTTTCCTTTCGGTCCTTTCTTGTCTAGGCTCAAACTTCTTGAAGGAACCTTTCTTCTTCAAGTCTTGTCCTCTTGACCCAAATCCCTTCTTCTTCTTGAACCCCATAACCTTATTAAACCTTTTCACGAATAAGGCAAGGTCTTCATCCGATTCATGCTTTGGCTCCTTTGCATCCTTAGATGCTTTCAAAGCTATTCCTTTAGACTTCTTAGGAGGAGTAGTGGTGCTAGGAGACTTCCTAGACTCATAAGCAAGGAGACGTCCAATCACCTCACTTGTCTTCATATCCATGTAGCCACTATTTTCTTCTATAGCCGTCACCTTTGATTCAAACCTATCGGGGAGAGATCTCATAATTTTTTGCTTGACTCTCCTATCTGAATACGGGTCTCCGAGTTGATGGCTTTGATTTACTATGTCCATCAATTTGATTTCGAAGTCATTGAAGCATTCATCCTCTCCCATCCTAAGTAACTCAAATTGAGTTTGGAGGACTTGAAGCTTGGACTCCTTCACCACCTCGGTTCCCTCATGTGCAACTTGAAGGATGTCCCATGCCATTTTTGCAATATGAGTGTTTTGAATAAGCTTGTATTGATTCTCATCCATTGCACACATGATGGCATGCATAGCCTTCCTATTCCACTTTGAAGCCTCAAACTCTTGCGCGTTCCATTGCGCCTTAGGCTTCAAAACATCTTCTCCTCCACCCGCGGGAGTCATCATAGGGAGATCATATCCGTCTTCCACCGCCATCCATGCACGGTCATGAATTTGGCATATGTAGGATTCCATCTTCCCTTTCCATTGGGAATAGTTCAATCCGGTAAGAAGTGGAGGCCTTGTGCTAGAAACACCTTCGTTGCCACCGCCATTTCCACCGTTTCCACTCATAATGTTTATGAATGAATGAAATGAATGCAAATGTATGAATGATCAAAAATCACACAAAATGCAAAACACACCAAAATAAGTAAGGATCACCTATGTATGTCTAGGAACCCGCTCTGATACCAATTGAAACTAATTATAGCACGGAGTGTATAAAACTATCTAGAGGGGGGGTGAATAGATTTTACGCTTTTAACCCAATTTTTCGTGTTAGTCAAAATTACGAAATTACCCTTAAATAGATAAAGCAATAAATCAAGTAAAATATGCGGAAATTAAATAACACTTGATTTTTACGTGGAAACCCTCACGGGAAAAACCATAGGCTAGTACGTAAGCCACACTCGAACCTCAAATCCACTAAATGTGTAAACGATTACAACCTAATCCCGGAAGTAATCACACACCTACCTAATCCTGGCATGAGTGAACCTAGTCCAATTTGCTTGCGATCTAAGCAACCTAATCCCGGAAGCTACACACAAGACTTACTTTCTCTATGAAGAGAATACAACCCTAAGTGAAAATATGTGAATATCTAAAATGCAACATAGAGCATGGGAAACCCTATATGCTTAACTAAGAAGATTAATATGCAATTAGAACAATCCTAGATATTAAAAACTAAATGACATGTTCAATCAAATAGTTTAGCTAATCAAGATTAAGCACAAAACCTAATTAGCTATCACAATACAACTTCTCAAACATACATCACACTCATCTCAATCTTGTATCCAAAGTATAAAAAAATAACATACAAGTAATTAATTGAGATTGCTTGTTAAGAGAAACACAAAATATGTAAGATATTAGTGAAAAGCTTACCAAGCAAAGTATGATGAAGAATCCATGCAAGAAGACATCTAGATGATCTAAGATGATGCTAGATGATGATTGATGATCATGAAAAAGTGTTTGAGATGATAAAAATGAGTTCTTGGAATTTTTCTTCTCTTTGAAAAATATCCTAAGTATGAAATCTGAATATGAACTCTTGTGATTGACCTAAAGTCAAAGTGGCATATATATAGGGTCTCAAGATGAAGTGTGGTCGTTTTGATAAGTGACACCACAATTTTGCCATGGGCGCTATACGTAGGGCGCTTCTGTACAGCGCCCCTGCTCTGTTCTCGCAAGAAAACAGAGGGGCGCTCTACGTAGAGTGCTTTGTAGAGCGCCTCTACAGCGCTCGTACAGCGACCGAATTAAATCGATCAAGTCTGTACAGTGCCCAACGGGGGCTGTTCGTACAGCGCTTTTGTAGAGCGCTTTTGGGAGCGCCCAGTGCAAAAATGCAATCCTAAGTCTAAGCATGACAAGGCAATTGGATATGCAAGATGCAATCAAACTAACATGAAAGAAGAGATGTTAATGAGCATTAAGGCACACAAATAAGACACATAACATACAAGGATTAAACATATGCATGAGTTGTGAGTGTGTGCAACTATCTCTTCAAGACAAGTAAGCACTTAGAGTATTACCTTTGTAGTGCTTAACACTTGCAAGGGCCTTGAGCTTGAACACATTCCTAAGCTACCCTTACATGATCCCCACATACGGTTTGATCACGAAATAAGCCAATTAAAAACTAGGGGAATCCTTACACTAGCATTATATCATCGAATTACAAATATCGTTTTCTTGTGTGATTTAATTAATTTGCTTAATACATGCTTAAAATTAGCTTTAGATTAATTTAGTGATAAGTTTAGAAATCATTTAAATGTTTTGTTCAAATAGTACGCGTGCCTTGGAACGCCAGTAATCATTAAATCCCTTAGCCTCTGTGGGATGATACCCTACTCTATCATTGTACTACAATTCGACCTCATATTATTGCGAGCGTGACGGTTTGTAGCGATCAATTTTTAGCGCCGCTGCCGGGGATTTAGCAGATAGTTGATATTGGAATTAGTTGGATTTTACTACTTTGAACCTTGTTACTTTCGTGTGTTATTATTTTCTTAGCAGACGTGTTGCTCTTGTATGCACCAATGTACAAGGAGTAACAATTTACAGGTTTTCGACTTTGATCTAGCCATTGAAGGAACAGCCAGGCGAAATCGTCGGAATCGTAGGCAAGCAAGAACCATGGCAGATCCAGTTTCGAATCCAGTCCCAGTACCAAATCAAGTACCAAATCAAGGTGAAGCTAATGTGGAAGTTGAGAGAACTCTACATGAATACCTTATGCCAAGAGTTAATCAGAATATTTCCTCAATCAGAAGGCCCACAATTGCAGCGAACAATTTTGAAATCAAGCCAGCGCTGATTTCGATGATTGTTGCCACGGTTCAATTCAATGGACTGTCATCTGAGGATCCAAATAGGCACCTTCAGAGCTTTAATGAAGTGTGTGACACCTTTCGGTATAATGGAATGTCAGAGGACTTCATCAAGTTAAAGTTGTTCCCATTCTCATTGAGGAATGATGCGAGAAAATGGCTGCAAGCACATGACCCAGATACATTCATTTCCTTTAAGTAGCTAGCTTAGGCGTTCCTAAACAAGTACTTTCCACCAAGGAAAGTAGCCCGCCTTCATAATGAGATTATGTCCTTCTCACAGTTTGACCAAGAGAGCCTCTACGAGGCTTGGGAACGGTTCAAGGATCTCATCAGGAGATGCCCCCACAACGGACTAGTGAAGTGGCAGACGTTGTAAGCATTTATCAGGGGATCAAAATTTTGACCAGAAATTTGATAGATGCGGTTGCGGGAGGTTCACTTATGAGCAAAACTTTGGATACAACTCATGATCTAATAGAAGCAATGGCCATCAACAATAGTCATTGGGGAAATGAGCGACAACTCCCGAAGAAGAAGCCTGGTATGATTGAGGTAGATGAGCTCACTGGTGTGAAAGCTCAACTTGCTACACTCACTAATGAAATGAGCAAGTTGCGAGCATGACCGAGTCAGGCGATTGTTACTAGTTGCGAGGTATGTATGGGTCCACATTTGAGTTTAGATTGTCCAGTTGGAAGCCCGTTTGCTTCAACCTCTTCATATCAAGTTGTATATGTGAACTACAATCGTAACTTCAATAACCAACCCAATAATCTAAATGCAAACCAAAACCCCTAAAATAATCCATACTCTAATACTTATATCCCCTACCAGAAGAATCATCCCCTATCTTTGAGTGACAACCAAAACCCTCCACCTCAACAAGCAAATTTCAAACAACCTTCGGGATTCCAGAATCAGTTTGTGAACAACCAAGTGGAAAAGAAACCTACTTTAGAGGACATGTTCTCCAAGTTCATAACAAAAATAGATTCCCGGATGGAGATGCAAGACCACAGTGTAAAGAAACTAGAATCTAGGATGGAGTAAATTGCCCAACACTCTCAAGCCTCGATCTAGAATTTAGAAACTCAAGTGGGACAGTTGGCCAAGGCGATATAAGAGAGACCACAAGGATCTCTTTCGAGTAATACTGAAATGAATCCAAGAGCGCAATGTATGGCAATTTCCTTGAGAGGTGGGAAGCAAGTTGAGTTGCCCGTAGATTTTGGGATGAAGAAGAAAAGGGTAATTCAGGAGGAAGATGAGAAGTTGGATGATAGTTCTATGCCCCATGAAAATCAAGGTGAGGAGAAAGTGGACGACGACTTATAAGGGAGATCATTAGATGAGCCGACCTTACCATAAGTGAAGGCATACGTGCCTCCAATCCCTTATCCTCAGAGATTAAAGAAACAAAAGGATGTTTAGAGCTTTGCTAAGTTCTTGGACATCTTCAAAAAGCTTCAAATAAATATTTCCTTTGCTGAAGCTCCAGCCCAAATGCCCACATATTTGAAGTTCTTGAAGGAGTTTCTATCGAATAAAAGAAAGACAGAGATCAAGGTGAGGAGAAAGTGGACGACGACTTACAAGGGAGATCATTAGATGAGCCGACCTTACCACAAGTGAAGGCATATATGCTTCTAATCCCTTATCCTCAGAGATTAAAGAAACATAAGGATGTTTAGAGCTTTGCTAAGTTCTTGGACATCTTCAAAAAGCTTCAAATAAATATTTCCTTTGCTAAAGCTCTAGCTCAAATGCCCACATATTTGAAGTTCTTGAAGGAGTTTCTATCGAATAAAAGAAAGCTAGAGGAATTTGGGACAGTTACTTTAACTGAGGAATGCAGTGTAATCATTAAAAACAAGCTTCCTCCAAAGTTAAAGGATCCAGGGAGATTCACCATCCCGTGCACAATAGGAAACTCCCTTTTTGATAAAGCATTGTGTGATCTTGGGGCGAGTATAAATCTCATGTCGTATAACGTTTTCAAGAAGCTGAGATTGGGTGAAGTCAAGGCCATAAACATGACTCTTCAGTTAGTGGATCAATTCGTAAAGTACCCGCATGGAGTGGTAGAAGATGTACTTGTGAAAGTAGGAAAGTTTTACTTCCCCGTAGACTTTATGGTACTAGAAATGGAGGAGGATGTAGAGATCCCATTGATTTTGGGACGACCATTTTTAGCAACTGGTGGGGCGCTCATTGATGTGCAAGAAGGGAAGTTAACATTGAGAGTTGGGAGTGAAGTTGAGATATTCGATGTGTTTAAAGCCACCGAGAAATTTCCGCAAGCTGAAAATTGTATGAGAGTTGATGTAGTGGAAATCCCAAAGGTGGAGATCCTGAAGGAACACAAGCTAAAATCACCAACCAAGTCGGTGCGCAAGATAAAGGTTGAAAACAAGGTCACGGAACCACCCAAAGCAGAGGAAAAGAGAAAACCTGACAAGAGAGGGAGTAGAAAGAAAGAAGGTTGCTTGATTGATGAGATAAAAGAAACAAATGGATTTTGGGTGAGAATGTTTTATGCCTCACATATGGTGAAAGAGAGAGGGGCGTGTGATGAGCCCAAAACCACGGTTCCTCCCAAGGAACCAGATTGAAGAAGAAGCAGAGGGATGGAAGGTATCACCTTGTACATAGTATTTAACGTTTTATTACTTCTGGATAATTGATTATATATGTATGTTTTTCTTTTGTAAGAGCCTTTCGGCTCGCCTTTGTTTTTGATGTTCTTGTTGAGTTTTGAAAGGTTGTAGATGAGTGAGAGGGAATGTAATTGCTCATGAGTTGGAATGGAGCGCGAAAAGATGAAAGATTTTTTATTCAAAATTTACCAGTTTTCGTCGAAGTGTATCACAAAAGGCGAAATGGCGTATCACGTCGAACCACGAAAATCAACTTTGGTGATTCTGACAATTTGCACGGTTGGGGTCATCAAAGCGTACCGTGTTACGTACCCCGATATTGAAAAGGTGAGCTTCTGCTAACTTTCGCAGTTGGGGTCGTCAAAGCGTACCGCGTTCGTACCACGAAAACCAACATAGCTGATACTGTGAAGTTTCGTCAAAGCGAATAGCGAGACGAACCGCGTTTTTGTTAAGTGGAACTTCTGTGAAGTTTCACGGTTGCCAACGTTAGAGTGAACCACGTATGAGCAAAACAGGTACCCAAAAAGAAAAAAAGAATAAAGAAAAAGGGAACAACACTGTTTTTGCGTGCATGTATAAAAGGTATTGTGCACCAACTAATTCAGCAGTTTCTTTGTTTAAAAAAAAAAATTCAAAAAAAAAATCTCTCACTCTAAAATCAAAACCGAATCTCTCTCTCTCTCTCTCAAGAATCGATTCAAGCTTTTAAGGTATGTAATTTCTCCCCAAATCTCCTTCATTTCATCATCTAATCGCATCATAGCCTATTTTCTTCTTGATTTAAACGAATTAGGGCATGGATTTTTGAAGATTGAGTAGGCTAGGGTTCCGAAATTGGGGGATTTTACATGAAATTGATTTTGAATGAGTTCTTGAGTTATGAAAGCATAAATTGCAGAGAAAAACGAATGGGTTTCGTTTATTTTGTCATGGATTGCCATGATTTTTGTTCTTGTATAGTTCACTTGGTAAAATTTTGAATTTTACCATGGTTTTTGGTGAAATTTCGAATTTTTGATCTCTAATTGTAGTGCATGCAAGTTGTTTTTGTATTATTATAACTTGTGGTTTCAATTTTAGTTTTTTTTGTTTTTTTTGTTTTTTTTGTTTTTCTTGGTATAAATTCTGGAATGACTATTATTGTTGGGAAAATTTTGAATTTTGTTGCTTTATCTTGATAGTGATATGCATGTTTCTTTACTTTGTTAGTTTTGGTGCTTATGTTGAAATTTATGGAATAAGCATGCTTGTAGTTTAATGTTAGTTGGTTTTTGTCTAATAATTTTTGTTGTGTATACTTTAGTTCAGATTATGCCTTGTTTTAATTTTTTTTTTAATATATTTATTTTAGGATGTTTTTAGTTTTTCCCTTTCTTAGCTTTCGTTGTCCAATTTTTTTGAATCAAATGTTAATAACATTGTGGATAATGTTAGTTTCGGTTTGGGGGTACAACCATTTCGGTTTAGTTGGTTTTTTTTTTTTTTTTTGTTGCCATGTGAAATCATTTTGGGTACAGCTTTTGTGTGTAATTATTTTTGCCTTTCGAGTCAAATTTTGAGTAGTTTATTCTACTCGTTTGAGATGCTATTGGGTCGGATTAGTTCAGACATTTATGCATGTTTTGAGTCGCTAGGATTGTGCTTGCCAAAGCTGCACCACATGGCTTTCACACATCCTACCAGACTCGTTAGTGTCCCAATTAAGAGGGTAGCGCGGTTAAGATGTTTAGACCATTAATGGAGACTACCGTGCGCGTTTTCAGAGCCCGCCTATATTGCGTCACTTGAGTGAATTTTTCTGTTGGCCTCATGAAACACTTATCAATTAGCATTTTAGGAAAAAATTATTTAATTAGACACTTTTGAGCTTGTATTCAATTTTGCCGTGGTTTCGTTTTCGTTGTCCCAGGCCTTTAGAGATGAAGTAGGCATATTTGTAACCATTCGAATGGCCTAAACACGTCCCATAACCATGTGTGCTTAATTGATCAAATACAAATGGCCTTCCCCATATCACAATCCACGACAATATC
Source organism: Acer saccharum (assembly GCA_030490815.1). NCBI lineage: Eukaryota > Viridiplantae > Streptophyta > Magnoliopsida > Sapindales > Sapindaceae > Acer > Acer saccharum. Next base: position 32,748,778 of record CM059866.1, read on the forward strand.
CCAAACACAAGACCAACCCCTTTTGCTATGATCATGTATAGAAATGAATAAAGAGGAGCTCAAGTAAATAGCAGTGGAATGAGCAAGTATAAAAGTGTATTGCGAAAATAGTATTTATTTTTGTAAGTAAATTAATTTCAAAAAAAAAAAAAAAAGGGTCTGTGAAAGAGTACATCAATGTTTATAAGCTTGTCAATGTGTACAAAATCATAAAAGCTTTTAAAAGCTAAAATGTGTAAATATTTGCCTATGTCTTTGTGTATAAAATGCACAGTGAGTGGGTTATTTTTTTTTATTTTTTTTGGTATGATCATAGTTTCCCTATATTCCATATCCACCCGGTTTTTCCATAGCCATTTAACCATTGCCCCAAATGAGCCTAAAAGAAGACCTAGCTAATCTAAATGAAGGGACTTGTGTGATATTGAAAATGTTTCCACGGTGTGCCAGATATTTCTCTTAGTGTTTGATTTCCGTTCAAAACGTTTTCCTTGCTGATAAAAACAAACGATTTTGTTTTCTCATATGCGTATACTTCAAATCTTTTTGTGTTCAAACTTCCAAAAATGCATATGTTTGATGAGTGAGCCTAAGTTCTGTGTGCAAAATGAGAGAAATCTGGAAAGGCTTAGAGTTGAGGCGAAATGCAGTCATAAAACTCTTATGTTCGATACTTTTGATGCTAGGGTCACAATGAAGTCTGGAATTGAAATCCTTAGTGTTGTAGCACCTTGGCTTGCACTTCTCAGTGGTTCTAGCATGCTTGTGTTTGTGTTTAGTTCGCCCAGTATCGCATCTTTATTGTTCAGTTGGCTCGGTAGAATTTTTGTGTGTTATTTAAAATCTTTTGTTTAGTTTTTCTTTCTTGGTTTTGCTCAGGGACTAGCAAAATGTTGGTTTAGGGGTGTTGATAAGTCCATTTATACGCTTTGCGTATCCCTTATTTTCCTATGTTTTGATCTCGTTTTCCTTAAGTTTACCATGTTTTAATGTTTAAATAATGTGTTTGTAGGTCTATTTGTTCTAGGAGGAGTCTATGTGCGATAACAGAGATTTTCCGGGCAAGTACGGGACTATCGGGTTAAAAGAGCATTTTTTTCCAGTTTTCGTCGAAGCGTACCGCGCTAGGCAAAATAACGTACCGCGACCTGTACCACATTTTTGAAGATCTGATCCACTGCCAAGTTTCATCGGACAGGAACGTCAAAGTGTATCACGTCAGACCAAAATGCGAACCACGAAGTTCAGCAAACGGTGTTCGTCAGACAGGTCGTCAAAGTGTATTGTGAGATGACAGCCACCACTTGCTTTTCACCTTTTTTGGGACCCACTTTGACCTACCTATATATATGACTTTACCAAATTTTCCAAATGTGTGCTTCACAAATTCAAGATCTCAAAATAGCTCCATTCACGCCTATTATCACTTCCTACACAATTTCAACACGAATTCACCATAATCATCATCTCTTCATTGTAAATCATCACAAATCCATCACCTCCACTCCAGAACCTTCTCTTACACACCATATCCATTCTTAATCAACACCTTGGAGCAGCAAAGGAAGCTTGGAAGAAACAAAGTCATTGGAGCCTAGCTTGCAAAGAAGAAGTTCTACATCTAAGTTCATTTCTTGCAACTTATTCTCTTATCTTTGTGTATTTGCTATGGTTTACTTCAATTTATTATCTCACATGACTTTGAGGTGTAATATGAGCTAAACACTTTTATGCTAGATTTATGATGATACCAAACCCTTAATCCTTTAGTAATGATTTGCCTAATTTCTCTTAAAATGCTTGTATTGTAATGTGGATATTTTGTGAGCTTAATACTTTTGCTTGATTGATCAACTTATAATTGTTCTATTGGTTGTTTGTATGAACCAAGAGGTGACGCACTAAACATGCTCATCACGATATCCACTATATATGATGAAAGGAACGAATAAACGCTCTGTGTGTTCGATATATCAATCTAGAGAGGGGGGTGAATAGATTTTTGCTATTATGACCCAATTTTCGCATACAAGTCAATATTACGAAAATGCCCCTACTAGTCAGAAATACAAGCAAGTGTAATATAGTGCGGAATTAAAAATGACACTTGATGTATACGTGGAAACCCAACCACTGGGAAAAACCACGGGCTGTATAGTGCGCCACACTCGGAACTCGAAATCACTAATTGAAATGAAGTTTACAACCTATGTAGACCTTGTCTAACACTTCGGTCTGTAACCCCTCACTTCTACCCAGCAGGCCTTTATTAGCAACCCTATTCTAATTTGCTTGAGGCCTAAGCAACCTTAGCCTCAAGTCTTAATTCTCTAAGAAGAGATTATGCAACCTATGTGAATATGTATGAATATTCAAATAACAAACAAGGCTAGGGAACCTTAGATGCTTATCTAGGATGATGATATATTCAATTAAATCAAACCTAGATATCAAATGCTAAATGACATGTCAAATAGCTTAGCTAATCAAGATTAATCAAAAACCTAATTAGCTATCACAATACAACACTCAATCAATTCATCACAATTAATTCTCTAATCTTGTATTTATCATATGATCAAAACATACAAGTAAATTAAAGAGAATAGCTTGATAATAAAAATAATCAAATAAGATGAACTTAATCAAAATCATACCAAGCAAGTTGTGATAATGCAAATCCAATCATGGATGCATTCTATATAGTAATAGAAGATGCAATATGAAATATGATGCAAAAGGGATTTGATTTGAGTGGTTAAAGGTGAGTTCTTTGTATTTTTCTTCTCTTGAAAATGTTCTAAGTATGAAATCAGAAAATCAACTCACTTGATTGACCTAAAGTCAAAGTGGCATATATATAGGGTGTCAAACCAAAGTGTGGTCGTTTTGAATAGTGACACATATTTTTTGCCTTGGGCGCTGTACGTAGAGCGCCCCTTGTACAACGCCCCTACTCTGTTCTCTCGGGAAAACAGAGGGGCGCTGTACGAACAACGCTTCGTACAGCGCTTCGTACAGCGCTTCGTGTAGCGCCACATCAATTTGCATCAGACCTGATGCATTTAAAAGACCATTTTTGCATCAGGTCTTGTGGGCGCTATTCACAACAGCGCTTTGTAGAGCGCTTTGAACAGCGCCCTTTGCAATGCATGACTTCTAAGCCTAATCATGTTAATGGCAAAAGACAATGCAAGATGCAATCAAACTAACATGCAAGAAGAGATGTTATTGAACATTTATGAGCACATAATAACAACACATACACATCATACAAGAAAATGAATTAAGCATGAGATGTGAGTGTGTGTGTGCTTCTAATCTCTTCAAAGCAAATTAAGCACATAGAATTTTACCTTTGGTGCTTATCAACCTTGAGGACATGAGAGGGTCTTAAGCTTGAATATCTATCACTTAAGCTACCCTTACATACAATCCCCAACACGTGGTTTGTCCACGAAATAAGCCAATTAACAAAATGGGAATCCTACATATGATCAATAAGGTAGAGATACGCGAGACTGGTGTAAGGATTCCCGTTTTGTTGATTGGCTTATTTCGTGGGCAAACCACAAGTTGGGGTTTGGTTGTAAGGGTAGTCTAGGTGATTAGTTAAATATCAAAGACCCTTTCCAAGACCTCAAGAGGACAAGCACCAAAGGTATATATCTTGTGCTTACTTTGCCTTGAAGAGATATAGTTGCACACACACACAACATGCATAACTCTTATTCTTGAATGTTGTGTTTATATTTTGTGTGCATTGTGCTTTATTGATTATTCAATATCTCTTCTTGCATTAAATTGATTGCATCTTGTTCTATGAAATGCCATGACATGTTTAGGCATTAGGATGCAAAGTCATGAATTTTATTCATGCATGTTTGAATTGAGTGCATCTTGTTCAATGATAATGCCATGACATGTTAGGCATTAGGATGCATTCAATACCCACACTTGCACTTCATGATTAGTCTTAAGTGTGGTGTAATTCGTTTCCGTTTGTGTGATCGGAAACGTCCGCGCTTGCACGATGGTGTGCATGTCTTAGCGCGATGGTTGACCACTTGAGAAGGTCTCATTCTTCTCTTGGATAAGTGGTAGTTTTGGTTTGGTTGATTGGAGTAAGGTGTCTAGTTTTAAAAGATTGGATTTCAATGTTTTAAGTGTTTTCAAAACTGACCTTTGCATGGTCTTGTGACCATAACGTTTTACACAAAGCTTCAAAATGAGTTTTGAAAATTTCTGTATAAACTAGACACCCATACCTTTCCAACGGTATATTATTCATAATATTTCATGACCGTTTGGATTGGTTTTAAAATCTCCAAAGTTCCAACCAAAACAGGGCAACTCTGTTGTTGTCCGTTTCTGACCTTTGGTCACTCAATTGACCATAACTTTTTCTACAGATATCAAAATGTCATTCTGTAAAAACGAGTAGAAAGTAGACATCCATACCTTTCCAACGATATATTATATGAAAGGTTTCGATATCGTTTGGTCATGTTTCGAAGCGCTCGAATGTTGAGTCGCTGCACTGACGCGAGTACCGCGAAAATGCCCATACTTTTTCCATTTCTTCCAAAATGACGTAGTTTCATTTGGGCATTATAAATACATATCTTTCTCATCATTTTGAGAGGAGAGCCACAAAATCAAACCCTAGAGAGAGAGGCTCCTTATTCTTGAGAGAGAAAGAGAGACTTGAGAGAAAAAGCTTAAAGATTACATCTTTATCTCTCTAAACCCATTCCCACATGCACAAATCATCATCTAGGCATCATCTAGGTTCATCTAGCATGTGCTAATGCATGGGTCTTCTTCAACACACATGGTATGATTTGTTGAACAGTTTTATCTTACATAATTAGTGTTTCTACTTATCAATTTTATCTCATTTATTACTTGTATGTGTTTAGATTAATTTCTACATACATGATTGAGATTATGTGTTGATTGGGTTATTTATGTTAGCTAGGTTTTCATGCCTATTTTATATCTAGCTAATTAATCTCATTATATGATTGAGATTATTTTTGATAGCTTAATTGATTAGGTCATTATTGCCTAAAAGCTATGCCATAAACATTCTTGTGTGATTTATTTATAACTAGGTTGATAGATTGTTTTTTAATCAACTAGTTAATCTTTTGAATGTTTGTGGGTTTTTTGTGATAGCTTTGTATCTAGGATTGGTTATCCTTTACTTAGCTAAAGTTGTATGCCATGACATATAGCTATTTTCATATCTAGGATTGATTTTATTGTCATCATATAATCCTAGGTAAGCATCTAAGGTTCCCTAGCCTTGTTTGTTAATTGAATATTCATACATATTCACATAGGGTTGTGCATCTCTTTTGAGAGATTGAAGTCTTGTGTGATTGACCGGGATTAGGTCGGACACCGGGAACAGGTGGTCACATAAGCAATTGGACTAGAGCCACTTTTAAAGGCCCGCGTGGTAGAAGTGGGGGGTTATTGACCGGAGTGTTAGACGAGGTCTACATAGGTTGTAAACTCCATTTCAATTAGTGGATTTCGAGGTCCGAGTGTGGCGCACTAAACAGCCCGTGGTTTTTCCCAGTGGTTGGGTTTCCACGTAAACATCAAGTGTCATTTATTATTTCCGCATCTTATTACACTTGTATGTATATTTGACTTGCTAGGGGTATTTTCGTAAAATTGACATGCACGCGAAAATTGGGTAATAATTAGATAAAATCTATTCACCCCCCCTCTAGCTTTATATGTTAAACACACCGCGTATTTGTTTCAATTGGTATCAGAGCGGGTTCCTAGATATACTTAGGTGATCCTTTGCTTATTGTTGGTGTGTTTTTGCATTTTGTATGTTTGTTTGATTTCTTCATACATTTTGCATTCTTCTCTTTTGCATTCATTCAACGCAAACACTATGAGTGATTTCATGAGAGAAGAAATTAACTCCCATGAGGAGATGTCCCTCTAAGGTGAGAGAGGAGACGAAGATGAAAGGGCGTTGCTCACATCACCAAAGAGCTTCAAGCCCAAGCCTTCCTTAATCTTGGTCTAACCAACCAAGAAGCCTAACTTCCCTCAACCTTTGATCCTAAAAGGGAAGTGCTCAATCATGCAAGCTCAACCGAGCAAGCAACATTGTCTTGGTCATCAACAAAGGAGGAGAGATCCTATCCAACTACCAAGACAACCACAACGACAAGGGAAAGCACCCATCCATGCTCAAGGGAATGGTATGATTCCTAACCTTTTTCCCACTTGTCATTTTTGTGGTATTATTGGTCATATTAGACCAAATTGCTTGCATTACATTGAAATGTGTAGAGCTAAAAGCATGTTTGACAAGAAAAAGGCTAGAGTTAAGATGCTTCATAAAAAGGAAGAAAATCATGTGCATAATCCTTTTTCATCTTGTACTCTAGAACCTTTGTCCACTAGGATTGACTTAGTGTCACCTAAGTGGATTAATAAGAATGAACCCGCTTGCTACGAGACTAACAAGTCTCAAATAGGTTCAACTAAGTCCAAAGGACTTGGTAGGTCCATAGGACCTCATACCCTTCTTTGAAGAGGTATGGAAAATTGACCCCATATGGGGAACTTGAGCAAAGAGAGCTATTTTGCATTCTTGTCACTTGCAAAAAATTTGAAATATCTTATGCCTTTCTTTTTGTTGCTTGAGTAAGCTTGGTTACACTATGTATATATATTTTCTATTCAATAAGTGTGATCAATGCTTGTATTGCAATCCATGTCATATTTATGTTCAAACATGCATTTTTGGACTAGGAGATATATACATAGGATAAAATTTGAATGACTTATAATGATCTCCATGACATGATGATTGTTAAATGACATGCTAAATGCTAATCTTAAAAAGCATGTTTTGATGATTGCATTTCTTAACTGCAAAAAATGTGTGAAAAAGCTTATGAGACTCAAATGAAAAAGGATCTTGTATCCATTCAAGGATTTTACAATCCAAATGTCTCTCTTTCTTTATTGGTTGAACATGTCTACTATCATACGGATATCTTATCCGGAAAAATCAAGTAGGGTGCAAAGTCGCTCATGACATGTTTGGCTTATAAAGTTGGATATAATTGTTCTTAAATTAAAATCAATGAAAACCTATATCCTTGCTTCTCTCATGACATTGGTGAAATTGGTTTGAATTCATATTGAAAACCTTTGTCATTTGCTTTGCCAAATACCATGGTATTTTGGACTTAAATGCTACATGTCTTGTATGCAAAGCATTTTTTTTTTCACACATTTTCCTTAAATAAATCTCCTTGTTTCTCTCCAATTAATTGAGATTGCATAAAGTGACATATATTGATTATGCAAATACTAGAATGCTACTATCTCTCTTTGCCTTGAGTGACCCGATTGGGGACTACTCCTTTGTCTATATCATGACAAAAAGGGGGAGTAGGTTGTGGTAAGGGGAGGTGCAAATTGTAGTAGCAATTGTGCATGTTGGGGAGAATACTTATTGAGGGGGAGTAACCCTTTGAGGGGGAGCATTTGCACATACTTACATTGCATGATGTTGTACTTAAATTCTTAAATGCAAATGCTTGTTTTATCTCACTTGATTCATCTCACCTTTTCTTGTATTGGAAAGTATAGAAACTTTATCTTTCAGGGATTGATTGTTCTACTGAGATTGAAGACTTCAAGATTATTTATCTTATCTCTTTGTAATGTAGAAAATCATAGTTGACCCGTAGTTTCTATTATGTTGTGAGGAATCATTGTGAGTGGTGGTTTTGTCACGAAATAGCCAAAGGGGGAGATTGTAAGGATTCCCGTTTTGTTGATTGGCTTATTTCGTGGGCAAACCACAAGTTGGGGTTTGGTTGTAAGGGTAGTCTAGGTGATTAGTTGAATATCAAAGACCCTTTCCAAGACCTCAAGAGGACAAGCACCAAAGGTATATATCTTGTGCTTACTTTGCCTTGAAGAGATATAGTTGCACACACACACAACATGCATAACTCTATTCTTGAATGTTGTGTTTATATTTTGTGTGCATTGTGCTTTATTGATTATTCAATATCTCTTCTTGCATTAAATTGATTGCATCTTGTTCTATGAAATGCCATGACATGTTTAGGCATTAGGATGCAAAGTCATGAATTTTATTCATGCATGTTTGAATTGAGTGCATCTTGTTCAATGATAATGCCATGACATGTTAGGCATTAGGATGCATTCAATACCCACACTTGCACTTCATGATTAGTCTTAAGTGTGGTGTAATTCGTTTCCGTTTGTGTGATCGGAAACGTCCGCGCTTGCACGATGGTGTGCATGTCTTAGCGCGATGGTTGACCACTTGAGAAGGTCTCATTTCTCTTGGATAAGTGGTAGTTTTGGTTTGGTTGATTGGAGTAAGGTGTCTAGTTTTAAAAGATTGGATTTCAATGTTTTAAGTGTTTTCAAAACTGACCTTTGCATGGTCTTGTGACCATAACTTTTTACACAAAGCTTCAAAATGAGTTTTGAAAATTTCTGTAAACTAGACACCCATACCTTTCCAACGGTATATTATTCGTAATATTTCATGACCGTTTGGATTGGTTTTAAAATCTCCAAAGTTCCAACCAAAACAGGGCAACTCTGTTGTTGTCCGTTTCTGACCTTTGGTCACTCAATTGACCATAATTTTCTACAGATATCAAAATGTCATTCTGTAAAAACGAGTAGAAAGTAGACATCCATACCTTTCCAACGATATATTATATGAAAGGTTTCGATATCGTTTGGTCATGTTTCGAAGCGCTCGAATATTGAGTCGCTGCACTGACGCGAGTACCGCGAAAATGCCCATAACTTTTTCCATTTCTTCCAAAACGACGTAGTTTCATTTGGGCATTATAAATACATATCTTTCTCATCATTTTGAGAGGAGAGCCAAAATCAAACCCTAGAGAGAGAGGCTCCTTATTCTTGAGAGAGAAAGAGAGACTTGAGAGAAAAAGCTTAAAGATTACATCTTTATCTCTCTAAACCCATTCCCACATGCACAAATCATCATCTAGGCATCATCTAGGTTCATCTAGCATGTGCTAATGCATGGGTCTTCTTCAACACACATGGTATGATTTGTTGAACACTTTTATCTTACATAATTAGTGTTTCTATCAATTTTATCTCATTTATTACTTGTATGTGTTTAGATTAATTTCTACATACATGATTGAGATTATGTGTTGATTGGGTTATTTATGTTAGCTAGGTTTTCATGCCTATTTTATATCTAGCTAATTAATCTCATTATATGATTGAGATTATTTTTGATAGCTTAATTGATTAGGTCATTATTGCCTAAAAGCTATGCCATAAACATTCTTGTGTGATTTATTTATAACTAGGTTGATAGATTGTTTTTAATCAACTAGTTAATCTTTTGAATGTTGTGGGTTTTTTGTGATAGCTTTGTATCTAGGATTGGTTATCCTTTACTTAGCTAAAGTTGTATGCCATGACATATAGCTATTTTCATATCTAGGATTGATTTATTGATCATATAATCCTAGGTAAGCATCTAAGGTTCCCTAGCCTTGTTTGTTAATTGAATATTCATACATATTCACATAGGGTTGTGCATCTTTTGAGAGATTGAAGTCTTGGTGATTGACCGGGATTAGGTCGGACACCGGGAACAGGTGGTCACATAAGCAATTGGACTAGAGCCACTTTTAAAGGCCCGCGTGGTAGAAGTGGGGGGTTATTGACCGGAGGTTAGACGAGGTCTACATAGGTTGTAAACTCCATTTCAATTAGTGGATTTCGAGGTCCGAGTGTGGCGCACTAAACAGCCCGTGGTTTTTCCCAGTGGTTGGGTTTCCACGTAAACATCAAGTGTCATTTATTATTTCCGCATCTTATACACTTGTATGTATATTTGACTTGCTAGGGGTATTTCGTAAAATTGACATGCACGCGAAAATTGGGTAATTAGATAAAAATCTATTCACCCCCCCTCTAGCTTATATGTTAAACACACCGCGTATTTGTTTCAATTGGTATCAGAGCGGGTTCCTAGATATACTTAGGTGATCCTTGCTTATTGTTGGTGTGTTTTTGCATTTTGTATGTTTGTTTGATTCTTCATACATTTGCATTATTCCTATTTTGCATTCATTAACGCAAACACTAGATGATTTCATGAGAGAAGAAATTAATCCCATGAGGAGATGTCCCTCTAAGGTGAGAGAGGCGAAGATGAAAGGGCGTTGCTCACATCACCAAAGAGCTTCAACGCCAGCCTTCCTAATCTTGTCTAACCAACCAAGAAGCCTAACTTCCCTCAACCTTTGATCCTAAAAGGGAAGTGCTCAATCATGCAAGCTCAACCGAGCAAGCAACATTGTCTTGGTCATGCAACAAGAGGATAGAGATCCTATCCAACTACCAAGACAACCACAACGACAAGGAAGCACCCATCCATGCTCAAGGGAATGGTATGATTCCTAACCTTTTTCCCTTGTCATTTTTGTGGTATATTGGTCATATTAGACCAAATTGCTTGTCATTACATTGAAATTGTGAGCTAACAAGTTTTTGACAAGAAAAAGGCTAGAGTTAAGAGCTGCTTCATAAAAGGAAGAAATCATGTGTCATAATCCTTTTTCATCTTGTACTCTAGAACCTTTGTCCACTAGGATTGACTTATTGGCACCTAAGTGGATTAATAAGAATGAACCCGCTTGCTACGAGACTAACAAGTCTCAAATAGGTTCAACTAAGTCCAAAGGACTTGGTAGGCTCCTAGGACCTCATACCCTTCTTTGAAGAGGTTATGGAAAATTGACCCCATATGGGGAACTTGAGCAAAGAGAGCTATTTTGCATTCTTGTTCACTTGCAAAAATTTGAAATATCTTATGCCTTTCTTTTTGTTGCTTGAGTACGCTGGTTACACTATGTAATATATTTCTATTCAATAAGTGATCAATGCTTGTATTGCAAATCCATGTCATATTTATGTTCAAACATGGCATTTTTGGATAGGAGATATATACAGGATAAAATTTGAATGACTTATAATGATCTCCATGACATGATGATTGTTAAATGACATGCTAATGCTAAATCTTAAAAAGCTGTTTGATGATTGCATTTCTTAACTGCAAAAAATGTGTGAAAAAGCTTATGAGACTCAAATGAAAAAGGATCTTGTATCCATTCAAGGATTTTACAATCCAAATGTCTCTCTTTCTTTTGGTTGAACATGTCTACTATCATACGGATATCTTATCCGGAAAATCAAGTAGGGTGCAAAGTCGCTCATGACATGTTTGGCTTATAAAGTTGGATATAATTGTTCTTAAATTAAATCAATGAAAACCTATATCCTTGCTTCTCTCAGACATTGGTGAAATTGGTTTGAATTCATATTGAAAACCTTTGTCATTTGCTTTGCCAAATACCATGGTATTTTTGGACTTAAATGCTACATGTCTTGTATGCAAAGCATTTTTTTTTTCACACATTTTCCTTAAATAAATCTCCTTGTTTCTCTCCAATTAATTGAGATTGCATAAAGTGACATATATTGATTATGCAAAACTAGAATGCTACTATCTCTCTTTGCCTTGAGTGACCCGATTGGGGACTACTCCTTTGTCTATATCATGACAAAAAGGGGGAGTAGGTTGTGGTAAGGGGAGGTGCAAATTGTAGTAGCAATTGTGCATGTTGGGGAGAATACTTATTGAGGGGAGTAACCCTTTGAGGGGGAGCATTTGCACATACTTACATTGCATGATGTTGTACTTAAATTCTTAAATGCAAATGCTTGTTTTATCTCACTTGATTCATCTCACCTTTTCTTGTATTGGAAAGTATAGAAACTTTATCTTTCAGGGATTGATTGTTCTACTTGAGATTGAAGACTTCAAGATTATTTATCTTATCTTTGTAATGTAGAAAATCATAGTTGACCCGTAGTTTCTATTATGTTGTGAGGAATCAATTGTGGTGTGGTTTTGTCACGAATAGCCAAAGGGGAGATTGTAAGGATTCCCTTTTGTTGATTGGCTTATTTCGTGGGCAACCACAAGTTTGGGGTTTGGTTGTAAGGGTAGTCTAGGTGATTAGTTAAATATCAAAGAACCCTTTCCAAGACCTCAAGAGGACAACACCAAAGGTATATCTCTTGTGCTTACTTTGCCTTGAAGATATAGTTTTCACACACACACATGCATAACTCTTATTCTTGAATGTTGTGTTTATATTGTGTGCATTGTGCTTTATTGATTATTCAATATCTCTTCTTGCATTAAATTGATTGCATCTTGTTCTATGAAATGCCATGACATGTTAGGCATTAGGATGCAAAGTCATGATTTTTATTCATGCATGTTTGAATTGAGTGCATCTTGTTCAATGATAATGCCATGACATGTTAGGCATTAGGATCATTCAATACCCACACTGCACTCATGATTAGTCTTAAGTGTGGGGTAATTCGTTTCGTTTGGTGATCGGAAACGTCCGCTTGCACGATGGTGTGCATGTCTTAGCGCGATGGTTGACCCACTTGAGAAGGTCTCATTCTTCTCTTGGATAAGTGGTAGTTTTTTGGTTTGGTTGATTGGTAAGGTGTCTAGTTTTAAAATTGGATTTCAATGTTTAAGTGTTTTCAAAACTGACCTTTGCTGTCTTGTGACCATAACGTTTTACACAAAGCTTCAAAATGAGTTTTGAAAATTTCTGTATAAACTAGACACCCATACCTTTCCAACGTATATTATTCCTAATTTTCATGACCGTTTGGATTGGTTTTAAAATCTCCAAAGTTCCAACCAAAACAGGCAACTCTGTTGTTGTCCGTTCTGACCTTTGGTCACTCAATGACCATAACTTTTTCTACAGATATCAAAATGTCATTCTGTAAAAACGAGTAGAAAGTAGACATCCATACCTTTCCAACGATATATTATATGAAAGGTTTCGATATCGTTTGGTCATGTTTCGAAGCGCTCGAATATTGAGTCGCTGCACTGACGCGAGTACCGCGAAAATGCCCATACTTTTTTCCATTTCTTCCAAAATGACGTAGTTTCATTTGGGCATTATAATACATATCTTTCTCATCATTTTGAGAGGAGAGCCCACAAAATCAAACCCTGAGAGAGAGGCTCTTATTCTTGAGAGAGAAAGACTTGAGAGAAAAAGCTTAAAGATTACATCTTTATCTCTCTAAACCACATTCCCACATGCACAAATCATCATCTAGGCATCATCTAGGTTCATCTAGCATGTGCTAATGCATGGGTCTTCTTCATTCAACACATGGTATGATTGTTGAACACTTTTATCTTACATAATTAGTGTTTCTACTTATCAATTTTATCTCATTTATTACTTGTATGTGTTTAGATTAATTCTACATACATGATTGGATTATGTGTTTGATTGGGTTATTTATGTTAGCTAGGTTTTCATGCCTATTTTATATCTAGCTAATTAATCTCATTATGATTGAGATTATTTTGATAGCTTCTTGATTAGGTCATTATTGCCTAAAGCTATGCCATAAACATTCTTGTGTGATTTATTTATAACTAGGTTGATAGATTGTTTTTAATCAACTAGTTAATCTTTTGAATGTTTGGGTTTTTTGTGATAGCTTTGTATCTAGGATTGGTTATCCTTTACTAGCTAAAGTTGTATGCCATGACATATAGCTATTTTCATATCTAGGATTGATTTTATTGTCATCATATAATCCTAGGTAAGCATCTAAGGTTCCCTAGCCTTGTTTGTTAATTGAATATTCATACATATTCACATAGGGTTGTGCATCTCTTTTGAGAGATTGAAGTCTTGTGTGATTGACCGGTATTAGGTCGGACACGGAACAGGTGGTCACATAAGCAATTGGACTAGAGCCACTTTTAAAGGCCCGCGTGGTAGAAGTGGGGGGTTATTGACCGGAGTGTTAGACGAGGTCTACATAGGTTGTAAACTCCATTTCAATTAGTGGATTCGAGGTCCGAGTGGGCGCACTAAACAGCCCGTGGTTTTTCCCAGTGGTTGGGTTTCCACGTAAACATCAAGTGTCATTTATTATTTCCGCATCTTATTACACTTGTATGTATATTTGACTTGCTAGGGGTATTTTCGTAAAATTGACATGCACGCGAAAATTGGGTATAATTAGATAAAATCTATTCCCCCCTAGCTTGATATGTTAAACACACCGCGTATTGTTTCAATGGTATCAGAGCGGGTTCTAGATATACTAGGTGATACCTTTGCTTTATTGTTGGTGTGTTTTGCATTTTGTATGTTTGTTTGATTTCTTCATACATTTTGCATTCTTCTCTTTTGATTCATTCACGCAAACACTATGAGTGATTTCATGAGAGAAGAAATTAACTCCCATGAGGAGATGTCCCTCTAAGGTGAGAGAGGAGACGAAGATGAAAGGGCGTTGCTCACATCACCAAAGAGCTTCAAGCCCAAGCCTTCCTTAATCTTGGTCTAACCCAACCAGAAGCCTAACTTCCCTCAACCTTTGATCCTAAAAGGGAAGTGCTCAATCATGCAAGCTCAAACGAGCAAGCAACATGTCTTGGTCATCAACAAAGGAGGAGAGATCCTATCCAACTACCAAGACAACCACAACGACAGGGAAGCACCATCCATGCTCAAGGGAATGGTATTAGTCCTAACCTTTTTCCCACTTGTCATTTTGTGGTATTATTGGTCATATAGACCAATTGCTTGCATTACATTGAAATGTGTAGAGCTAAAAGCATGTTTTACAAGAAAAAAGGCTAGAGTTAAGATGCTTCATAAAAAGGAAGAAAATCATGTGCATAATCCTTTTTCATCTTGTACTCTAGAACCTTTGTCCACTAGGATTGACTTAGTGTCACCTAAGTGGATTAATAAGAATGAACCGCTTGCTACGAGACTACAAGTCTCAAATAGGTTCAACTAAGTCCAAGGACTTGGTAGTCCATAGGACCTCATACCCTTCTTTGAAGAGGTATGGAAAATTGACCCCATATGGGGAACTTGAGCAAAGAGAGCTATTTGCATTCTTGTCACTTGCAAAAAATTGAAATATCTTATGCCTTTCTTTTTGTTGCTTGAGTAAGCTTGGTTACACTATGTATATATATTTTCTATTCAATAAGTGTGATCAATGCTTGTATTGCAATCATATTTTATGTTCAAACATGCATTTTTGGACTAGGAGATATACATAGGATAAAATTTGAATGACTTATAATGATCTCCATGACATGATGATTGTTAAATGACATGCTAAATGCTAATCTTAAAAGCATGTTTTGATGATTGCATTTCTTAACTGCAAAAAATGTGTGAAAAGCTTATGAGACTCAAATGAAAAAGGATCTTGTATCCATTCAAGGATTTTACAATCCAAAGTCTCTCTTTCTTTATTGGTTGAACATGTCTACTATCATACGGATATCTTATCCGGAAAAATCAAGTAGGGTGCAAGTCGCTCATGACTTTTGGCTTATAAAGTTGGATATAATTGTTCTTAAATTAAAATCAATGAAAACCTATATCCTTGCTTCTCTCATGACATTGGTGAAATTGGTTTGAATTCATTTGAAAACCTTTGTCATTTGCTTTGCCAATACCATGGTATTTGGACTTAATGCTACATGTCTTGTATGCAAAGCATTTTTTTTTTCACACATTTTCCTTAAATAAATCTCCTTGTTTCTCTCCAATTAATTGAGATTGCATAAAGTGACTATATGATATGCAAATACTAGAATGCTACTATCTCTCTTTGCCTTGAGTGACCCGATTGGGGACTACTCCTTTGTCTATATCATGACAAAAGGGGGAGTAGGTTGTGGTAAGGGGAGTGCAAATTGTAGTAGCAATTGTGCATTTGGGGAGAATACTTATTGAGGGGGAGTAACCCTTTGAGGGGGAGCATTTGCACATACTACATTGCATGATGTTGTACTTAAATTCTTAAATGCAAATGCTTGTTTTATCTCACTTGATTCATCTCACCTTTCTTGTATTGGAAAGTATAGAAACTTTATCTTTCAGGGATTGATTGTTCTACTTGAGATTGAAGACTTCAAGATTATTTATCTTATCTCTTGTATGAGAAATCAATAGTTGACCCGTAGTTTCTATTTGTTGTGAGGAATCATTGTGAGTGGTGTTTTGTCACGAAAGCCAAAGGGGGAGATTGTTAAGGATTCCCGTTTTGGTTGATTGGCTTATTCGTGGGCAAACCACAAGGGGGTTTGGGTTGTAAGGGTAGTCTAGGTGATTAGTTAAATATCAAAGACCCTTTCCAAGACCTCAAGAGGACAAGCACCAAAGGTATATATCTTGTGCTTACTTTGCCTTGAAGAGATATAGTTGCACACACACACACATGCATAACTCTTATTCTTGAATGTTGTTTTATATTTTGTGTGCATTGTGCTTTATTGATTATTCAATATCTCTTCTTGCATTAAATTGATTGCATCTTGTTCTATGAAATGCCATGACATGTTTAGGCATTAGGATGCAAAGTCATGAATTTTATTCATGCATGTTTGAATTGAGTGCATCTTGTTCAATGATAATGCATGACATGTTAGGCATTAGGATGCATTCAATACCCACACTTGCACTTCATGATTAGTCTTAAGTGTGGGTAATTCGTTTCCGTTTGTGTGATCGGAAACGTCCGCGCTGCACGATGGTGTGCATGTCTTAGCGCGATGTTTGAACCACTTGAGAAGGTCTCATTCTCTCTTGGATAAGTGGTAGTTTTGGTTTGGTTGATTGGAGTAAGGTGTCTAGTTTTAAAAGATTGGATTTCAATGTTTTAAGTGTTTTCAAAACTGACCTTTGCATGGTCTTGTGACCATAACGTTTTACACAAAGCTTCAAAATGATTTTGAAAATTTCTGTATAAACTAGACACCCATACCTTTCCAACGGTATATTATTCATAATATTTCATGACCGTTTGGATTGGTTTTAAAATCTCCAAAGTTCCAACCAAAACAGGGCAACTCTGTTGTTGTCCGTTCTGACCTTTGGTCACTCAATTGACCATAACTTTTTCTACAGATATCAAAATGTCATTCTGTAAAAACGAGTAGAAAGTAGACATCCATACCTTTCCAACGATATATTATGAAAGGTTTCGATATCGTTTGGTCATGTTCGAAGCGCTCGAATATTGAGTCGCTGCCTGACGCGAGTACCGCGAAAATGCCCATACTTTTTCCATTTCTTCCAAAATGACGTAGTTTCATTTGGGCATTATAAATACATATCTTTCTCATCATTTTGAGAGGAGAGCCACAAAATCAAACCCTAGAGAGAGAGGCTCCTATTCTTGAGAGAGAAAGAGAGACTTGAGAGAAAAACTTAAGATTACATCTTTATCTCTCTAAACCCATTCCACATGCATACAATCATCATCTAGGCATCATCTAGGTTCATCTAGCATGTGCTAATGCATGGGTCTTCTTCAACACACATGGTATGATTTGTTGAACACTTTATCTTACATAATTAGTGTTTCTACTATCAATTTTATCTCATTTATTATTGTATGTGTTTAGATTAATTTCTACATACATGATTGAGATTATGTGTTGATTGGGTTATTTGTTAGGTAGCTTGTTTCATGCCTATTTTATCTCTAGCTAATTAATCCATTATATGATTGAGATTATTTTTGATAGCTTAATTGATTAGGTCATTTTGCCTAAAAGCTATGCCATAAACATTCTTGTTTGCTTTTATTAACTAGGTTGATAGATTGTTTTTTAATCAACTAGTTAATCTTTTGAATGTTTGTGGGTTTTTGTGATAGCTTTGTATCTAGGATTGGTTATCCTTTACTTAGCTAAAGTTATGCCATGACATATAGCTATTTTCATATCTAGGATTGATTTATGTCACATATCAATCCTAGGTAAGCACTCTAAGGTTCCTAGCCTTGTTTGTTAATTGAATTCATACATATTCCATAGGGTTGTGCATCTCTTTTGAGAGATTGAAGTCTTGTGTGATTGACCGGGATTAGGTCGGACACACGGAACAGGTGGTCACATAAGCAATTGGACTAGAGCCACTTTTAAAGGCCCGCGTTGTAGAAGTGGGGGGTTATTGACCCGGAGTGTTAGACGAGGTCTACATAGGTTGTAAACTCCTTTCATTAGTGGATTTCGAGGTCGAGTGTGGCGCACTAAACGCCCGTGGTTTTTCCAGTGGTTGGGTTTCCACGTACACATCAAGTGTCATTTATTATTTCCGCATCTTTTAACACTTGTATGTATATTTGACTTCTAGGGGTATTTTGTAAATTGACATGCACGCGAAAATTGGGTATAATTAGATAAAATCTATTCACCCCC